>JALIZH010017937.1:0-117739 GCA_030522465.1 Rhipicephalus appendiculatus
AGCATCGCCTTTTTTATCCGGAGCTGCTAGTAGTCGGCGTGACGGCGGCTGGCGATCGTGCCTCGATACGCAGGGGTAGACGCGTCTTGTTGTCCAGCTTCGTCACGGCCGCAGAACCGTAGTTGACATGGGCGCAGGCATCTGCAAAGGGGTAGAATGCGACACACAAACTTGAGGCGCGTGTTCCCAACGCAGCCGCCGCTGCCCAATGAAGCTTCAAGGTGTCAGCATCGCCTTTTTTATCCGGAGCTGCTAGTAGTCGGCGTGACGGCGGCTGGCGATCGTGCCTCGATACGCAGGGGTGGATGCGTCTTGTTGTCCAGCTTCGTCACGGCCGCAGAACCATAGTTGACATGGGCGCAGCAATCTGCAAGGGTAGAATGCGACGCACAAACTTGAGCCGCGTGTTCCCAACGCTGCCGCCGCTGCCCAAATGAAGCTTCAAGGTGTCAGCATCGCCTTTTTATCCGGAGCTGCTAGTAGTCGGCGTGACGCCGGCTGGCGATCTTGCCTCGATACGCAGGGGGTGGATGCATCTTGTTGTCCAGCTTCGTCACGGCCGCAGAACCGTAGTTGACATGGGCGCAGGCATCTGCAAGGGTAGAATGCGACGCACAAATTTGAGCCGCGTGTTCCCAACGCAGCCGCCGCTGCCCAAATGAAGCTTCAAGGTGTCAGCGTCGCCTTTTTATCCCGGAGCTGCTAGTAGTCGGCGTGACGGCGGCTGGCGATCGTGCCTCGATACGCAGGGGTGGATGCGTCTTGTATTCCAGCTTCGTTACGGCGGCAGAACCGTAGTTGACATGGGCGCAGGCATCTGCAAGGGTAGAATGCGACACACAAACTTGAGGCGCGTGTTCCCAACGCAGCCGCCGCTGCCCAATGAAGCTTCAAGGTGTCAGCATCGCCTTTTATCCGGAGCTGCTAGTAGTCGGCATGACGGAGGCTGGCGATCATGCCTCGATACGCAGGGGTGGATGCGTCTTGTTGTCCAGCTTCGTCACGGCCTCAGAACCGTAGTTGGCATGGGCGCAGGTATCTGCAAGGGTAGAATGCGACACACAATCTTGAGCCGCGTGTTCCCAACGCTGCCGCAGCTGCCCAAATGAAGCTTCAAGGTGTCAGCATTGCCTTTTTTTCCGGAGCTGCTAGTAGTCGGCGTAACGGCGGCTGGCGATCGTGCCTCGATACACAGGGGTGGATGCGTCTTGTTGTCCAGCTTCGTCACGGCCGCAGAACCGTAGTTGACATGGGCGCAGGCATCTGCAAGAGTAGAATGCGGCACACAAACTTGAGCCGCGTGTTCCCAACGCTGCCGCCGCTGGCCAAATGATAGTCGGCGTGACGGCGGCAGGCGATCGTGCCTCGATACGCAGGGGGTGGATGCGTCTTGTTGTCCAGCTTCGTCACGGCCGCAGAACCGTAGTTGACATGGGCGCAGGCGTCTGCAAGGGTAGAATGCGACACACAAACTTGAGGCGCGTGGTCCCAACGCAGCCGCCGCTGCCCAATGAAGCTTCAAGGTGTCAGCATCGCCTTTTTATCCGGAGCTGCTAGTAGTCGGCATGACGGAGGCTGGCGATCATGCCTCGATACGCAGGGGTGGATGCGTCTTGTTGTCCAGCTTCGTCACGGCCGCAGAACCGTAGTTGACATGGGCGCAGGTATCTGCAAGGGTAGAATGCGACACACAATCTTGAGCCGCGTGTTCCCAACGCTGCCGCAGCTGCCCAAATGAAGCTTCAAGGTGTCAGCATTGCCTTTTTTTCCGGAGCTGCTAGTAGTCGGCGTAACGGCGGCTGGCGATCGTGCCTCGATACACAGGGGTGGATGCGTCTTGTTGTCCAGCTTCGTCACGGCCGCAGAACCGTAGTTGACATGGGCGCAAGCATCTGCAAGGGTAGAATGCGACACACCAACTTGAGCCGCGTGTTCCCAACCCTGCCGCCGCTGCCCAAATGAAGCTTGAAGGTGTCAGCATCGCCTTTTTATCCGGAGCTGCTAGTAGTCGGCGTGACGGCGACTGGCGATCGTGCCTCGATACTCAGGGGTGGATGCGCCTTGTTGTCCAGCTTCTTCACGGCCGCAGAACAGTAGTTGACATGGGCGCAGGCATCTGCAAGGGTAGAATGCGACACACAAACTTGAGCCGCGTGTTCCCAACGCTGCCGCCGCTGCCCAAATGGAGCTTCAAGGTGTCAGCATCGCCTTTTTTATCCGGAGCTGCTAGTAGTCGGCGTGACGGCCGGCTGGCGATCGTGCCTCGATACGCAGGAGTGGATGCGCCTTGATGTCCAGCTTCGTCACGGCCGCAGAACCGTAGTTGACATGGGCGCTGGCATCTGCAAGGGTAGAATGCGGCACACAAACTTGAGTCGCGTGTTCCCAACGCTGCCGCCGCTGCCCAAATGAAGCTTCAAGGTGTCAGCATCGCCTTTTTATCCGGAGCTGCTATTTGTCGGCGTGACGGCGACTGGCGATCGTGCCTCGATACGCAGGGGTGGATGCGTCTTGTTGTCCAGCTTCGTCACGGCCGCAGAACCGTAGTTGACATGGGCGCAGGCATCTGCAAGGGTAGAATGCGACACACAAACTTGAGCCGCGTGTTCCCAACGCTGCCGCCGCTGCCCAAATGAAGCTTCAAGGTGTCAGCATCGCCTTTTTATCCGGAGCTGCTAGTAGTCGGCGTGACGGAGGCTGGCGATCCTCGATACGCAGGGGTGGATGCGTCTTGTGGTCCAGCTTCGTCACGGCCGCCGAACCGTAGTTGACATGGGCGCAGGCATCTGCAAGGGTAGAATGCGACACACAAACTTGAGGCGCGTGTTCCCAACGCAGCCGCCGCTGCCCAAATGAAGCTTCAAGGTGTCAGCATCGCCTTTTTTATCCGGAGCTGCTAGTTGTCGGCGTGACGGAGGCTGGCGATCGCGCCTCGATACGCAGGGGTGGATGCG
The DNA here is from genome assembly GCA_030522465.1 of Rhipicephalus appendiculatus. NCBI lineage: Eukaryota > Metazoa > Arthropoda > Arachnida > Ixodida > Ixodidae > Rhipicephalus > Rhipicephalus appendiculatus. The sequence goes on from JALIZH010017937.1 coordinate 2,955, forward strand.
TCTTGTTGTTTAGCTTCGTCACGGCCGCCGAACCGTAGTTGACATGGGCGCAGGCATCTGCAAGGGTAGAATGCGACACACAAACTTGAGCCGCGTGTTCCCAACGCTGCCGCCGCTGCCCAAATGAAGCTTCAAGGTGTCAGCATCGCCTTTTTATCCGGAGCTGCTAGTAGTCGGTGTGACGGCCGGCTGGCGATCGTGCCTCGATACGCTAGGGGTGGATGCGCCTTGTTTTCCAGCTTCGTCACGGCCGCAGAACCGTAGTTGACATGGGCGCAGGCATCTGCAAGGGTAGAATGCGACACACAAACTTGAGCCGCGTGTTCCCAACGCTGCCACCGCTGCCCAAATGAAGCTTCAAGGTGTCAGCATCGCCTTTTTATCCGGAGCTGCTAGTTGTCGGCGTTACGGCGACTGGCGATCGTGCCTCGATACGCATGGGGTGGATGCGTCTGATTGTCCAGCTTCTTCACGGCCGCAGAACCGTAGTTGACATGGGCGCAGGCGTCTTCAAGGGTAGAATGCGACACAAACTTGAGCCGCGTTTTCCCAACGCTGCCGCCGCTGCCCAAATGAAGCTTCAAGGTGTCAGCATCGCCTTTTTATCCGGAGCTGCTAGTAGTCGGCGTGACGCCGGCTTGCGATCGTGCCTCGATACGCAGGAGTGGATGCGCCTTGTTGTCCAGTTTCGTCACGGCCGCAGAACCATAGTTGACATGGGCGCAGGCATCTGCAAGGGTAGAATGCGACACACAAACTTGAGCCGCGTGTTCCCAACGCTGCCGCCGCTGCTCAAATGACGGTTCAAGGTGTCAGCATCGCCTTTTTATCCGGAGCTGCTAGTTGTCGGCGTGACGGCGACTGGCGATCGTGCCTCGATACGCAGGGGTGGATGCGTCTTGTTGTCCAGCTTCTTCGCGGCCGCAGAACCGTAGTTGACATGGGCGCAGGCATCTGCAAGGCTAGAATGCGACACACAAACTTGAGCCGCGGAGGCTGGCGATCATGCCTCGATACGCAGGGGTGGATGCGTCTTGTTGTCCAGCTTCGTCACGGCCGCAGAACCGTAGTTGACATGGGCGCAGGCATCTGCAAGGGTAGAATGCGACACACAAACTTGAGCCGCGTGTTCCCAACGCTGCCACCGCTGCCCAAATGAAGCTTCAAGGGGTCAGCATCGCCTTTTTATCCGGAGCTGCTAGTAGTCGGCGTGACGCCGGCTGGCGATCGTGCCTCGATACGCAGGAGTGGATGCGCCTTGTTGTCCAGCTTCGTCACGGCCGCAGAACCGTAGTTGACATGGGCGCAAGCATCTGCAAGGGTAGAATGCGACACACCAACTTGAGCCGCGTGTTCCCAACCCTGCCGCCGCTGCCCAAATGAAGCTTGAAGGTGTCAGCATCGCCTTTTTATCCGGAGCTGCTAGTAGTCGGCGTGACGGCGACTGGCGATCGTGCCTCGATACTCAGGGGTGGATGCGCCTTGTTGTCCAGCTTCTTCACGGCCGCAGAACAGTAGTTGACATGGGCGCAGGCATCTGCAAGGGTAGAATGCGACACACAAACTTGAGCCGCGTGTTCCCAACGCTGCCGCCGCTGCCCAAATGAAGCTTCAAGGTGTGAGCATCGCCTTTTTATCCGGAGCTGCTAGTAGTCGGTGTGACGCCGGCTGGCGATCGTGCCTCGATACGCTAGGGGTGGATGCGCCTTGTTTTCCAGCTTCGTCACGGCCGCAGAACCGTAGTTGACATGGGCGCAGGCATCTGCAAGGGTAGAATGCGACACACAAACTTGAGCCGCGTGTTCCCAACGCTGCCACCGCTGCCCAAATGAAGCTTCAAGGTGTCAGCATCGCCTTTTTATCCGGAGCTGCTAGTTGTCGGCGTTACGGCGACTGGCGATCGTGCCTCGATACGCAGGGGTGGATGCGTCTGATTGTCCAGCTTCTTCACGGCCGCAGAACCGTAGTTGACATGGGCGCAGGCGTCTTCAAGGGTAGAATGCGACACAAACTTGAGCCGCGTTTTCCCAACGCTGCCGCCGCTGCCCAAATGAAGCTTCAAGGTGTCAGCATCGCCTTTTTATCCGGAGCTGCTAGTAGTCGGCGTGACGCCGGCTTGCGATCGTGCCTCGATACGCAGGAGTGGATGCGCCTTGTTGTCCAGTTTCGTCACGGCCGCAGAACCATAGTTGACATGGGCGCAGGCATCTGCAAGGGTAGAATGCGACACACAAACTTGAGCCGCGTGTTCCCAACGCTGCCGCCGCTGCTCAAATGAAGGTTCAAGGCAGCATCGCCTTTTTATCCGGAGCTGCTAGTTGTCGGCGTGACGGCGACTGGCGATCGTGCCTCGATACGCAGGGGTGGATGCGTCTTGTTGTCCAGCTTCTTCGCGGCCGCAGAACCGTAGTTGACATGGGCGCAGGCATCTGCAAGGCTAGAATGCGACACACAAACTTGAGCCGCGGAGGCTGGCGATCATGCCTCGATACGCAGGGGTGGATGCGTCTTGTTGTCCAGCTTCGTCACGGCCGCAGAACCGTAGTTGACATGGGCGCAGGCATCTGCAAGGGTAGAATGCGACACACAAACTTGAGCCGCGTGTTCCCAACGCTGCCACCGCTGCCCAAATGAAGCTTCAAGGGGTCAGCATCGCCTTTTTATCCGGAGCTGCTAGTTGTCGGCGTGACGGCGACTGGCGATCGTGCCTCGATACGCAGGGGTGGATGCGTCTTGTTGTCCAGCTTCTTCACGGCCGCAGAACCGTAGTTGACATGGGCGCAGGCATCGGCAAGGGTAGAATGCGACACACAAACTTGAGCCGCGTGTTCCCAACGCTGCCGCCACTGCCCAAATGATGCTTCAAGGTGTCAGCATGGCCTTTTTATCCGGAGCTGCTAGTAGTCGGCGTGACGCCGGCTGGCGATCGTGCCTCGATACGCAGGAGTGGATGCGCCTTGTTGTGCAGCTTCGTCACGGCCGCAGAACCGTAGTTGACATGGGCGCAAGGCATCTGCAAGGGTAGAATGCGACACACCAACTTGAGCCGCGTGTTCCCAACCCCTGCCGCCGCTGCCCAAATGAAGCTTGAAGGTGTCAGCATCGCCTTTTTATCCGGAGCTGCTAGTAGTCGGCGTGACGGCGACTGGCGATCGTGCCTCGATACTCAGGGGGTGGATGCGCCTTGTTGTCCAGCTTCTTCACGGCCGCAGAACAGTAGTTGACATGGGCGCAGGCATCTGCAAGGGTAGAATGCGACACACAAACTTGAGCCGCGTGTTCCCAACGCAGCCGCCGCTGCCCAAATGAAGCTTCAAGGATGTCAGCATCGCCTTTTTATCCGGAGTGCTAGTAGTCGGCATGACGGAGGCTGGCGATCATGCCTCGATACGCAGGGGTGGATGCGTCTTGTTGTCCAGCTTCGTCACGGCCTCAGAACCGTAGTTGGAATGGGCGCAGGTATCTGCAAGGGTAGAATGCGACACACAAATCTTGAGCCGCGTGTTCCCAACGCTGCCGCAGCTGCCCAAATGGAAGCTTCAAGGTGTCAGCATCGCCTTTTTATCCGGAGCTGCTAGTAGTCGGCGTGACGCCGGCTGGCGATCGTGCCTCGATACGCAGGAGTGGATGCGCCTTGATGTCCAGCTTCGTCACGGCCGCAGAACCGTAGTTGACATGGGCGCTGGCATCTGCAAGGGTAGAATGCGGCACACAAACTTGAGTCGCGTGTTCCCAACGCTGCCGCCGCAGGCCCAAATGAAGCTTCAAGGTGTCAGCATCGCCTTTTTATCCGGAGCTGCTATTTGTCGGCGTGACGGCGACTGGCGATCGTGCCTCGATTCGCAGGGGTGGATGCGTCTTGTTGTCCAGCTTCGTCACGGCCGCAGAACCGTAGTTGACATGGGCGCAGGCATCTGCAAGGGTAGAATGCGACACACAAACTTGAGCCGCGTGTTCCCAACGCTGCCGCCGCTGCCCAAATGAAGCTTCAAGGTGTCAGCATCGCCTTTTATCCGGAGCTGCTAGTAGTCGGCGTGACGGAGGCTGGCGATCCTCGATACGCAGGGGTGGATGCGTCTTGTGGTCCAGCTTCGTCACGGCCGCCGAACCGTAGTTGACATGGGCGCAGGCATCTGCAAGGGTAGAATGCGACACACAAACTTGAGGCGCGTGTTCCCAACGCAGCCGCCGCTGCCCAAATGAAGCTTCAAGGTGTCAGCATCGCCTTTTTATCCGGAGCTGCTAGTTGTCGGCGTGACGGAGGCTGGCGATCGCGCCTCGATACGCAGGGGTGGATGCGTCTTGTTGTTTAGCTTCGTCACGGCCGCCGAACCGTAGTTGACATGGGCGCAGGCATCTGCAAGGGTAGAATGCGACACACAAACTTGAGCCGCGTGTTCCCAACGCTGCCGCCGCTGCCCAAATGAAGCTTCAAGGTGTGAGCATCGCCTTTTTATCCGGAGCTGCTAGTAGTCGGTGTGACGCCGGCTGGCGATCGTGCCTCGATACGCTAGGGGTGGATGCGCCTTGTTTTCCAGCTTCGTCACGGCCGCAGAACCGTAGTTGACATGGGCGCAGGCATCTGCAAGGGTAGAATGCGACACACGAACTTGAGCCGCGTGTTCCCAACGCCGCCGCCGCTGCCCAAATGAAGCTTCAAGGTGTCATCATCGCCTTTTTATCCGCAGCTGCTAGTTGTCGGCGTTACGGCGACTGGCGATCGTGCCTCGATACGCAGGGGGTGGATGCGTCTGATTGTCCAGCTTCTTCACGGCCGCAGAACCGTAGTTGACATGGGCGCAGGCGTCTTCAAGGGTAGAATGCGACACACACTTGAGCCGCGTTTTCCCAACGCTGCCGGCGCTGCCCAAATGAAGCTTCAAGGTGTCAGCATCGCCTTTTTATCCGGAGCTGCTAGTAGTCGGCGTGACGCCGGCTTGCGATCGTGCCTCGATACGCAGGAGTGGATGCGCCTTGTTGTCCAGTTTCGTCACGGCCGCAGAACCATAGTTGACATGGGCGCAGGCATCTGCAAGGGTAGAATGCGACACACAAACTTGAGCCGCGTGTTCCCAACGCTGCCGCCGCTGCTCAAATGAAGGTTCAAGGTGTCAGCATCGCCTTTTTATCCGGAGCTGCTAGTTGTCGGCGTGACGGCGACTGGCGATCGTGCCTCGATACGCAGGGGTGGATGCGTCTTGTTGTCCAGCTTCTTCGCGGCCGCAGAACCGTAGTTGACATGGGCGCAGGCATCTGCAAGGCTAGAATGCGACACACAAACTTGAGCCGCGGAGGCTGGCGATCATGCCTCGATACGCAGGGGTGGATGCGTCTTGTTGTCCAGCTTCGTCACGGCCGCAGAACCGTAGTTGACATGGGCGCAGGCATCTGCAAGGGTAGAATGCGACACACAAACTTGAGCCGCGTGTTCCCAACGCTGCCACCGCTGCCCAAATGAAGCTTCAAGGGGTCAGCATCGCCTTTTTATCCGGAGCTGCTAGTTGTCGGCGTGACGGCGACTGGCGATCGTGCCTCGATACGCAGGGGTGGATGCGTCTTGTTGTCCAGCTTCTTCACGGCCGCAGAACCGTAGTTGACATGGGCGCAGGCATCTGCAAGGGTAAAATGCGACACACAAACTTGAGCCGCGTGTTCCCAACGCTGCCGCCGCTGCCCAAATGAAGCTTCAAGGTGTCAGCATCGCCTTTTTATCCGGAGCTGGTAGTAGTCGGCGTGACGGCGGCTGGCGATCGTTCCTCGATACGCAGCGGTGGATGCGTCTTGTGTTCCAGCTTCGTCACGGCCGCAGAACCGTAGTTGACATGGGCGCAGGCATCTGCAAGGGTAGAATGCGACACACGAATTTGAGCCGCGTGTTCCCAACGCTGCCGCCGCTGCCCAAATGAAGCTTCAAGGTGTCAGCATCGCCTTTTTATCCGGAGCTGCTAGTAGTCGGCGTGACGGAGGCTAGCGATCGTGCCTCGATACGCAGGGGGTGGATGCGTCTTGTTGTCCAGTTTCGTCACGGCCGCAGAACCGTAGTCGACATGGGCGCAGGCATCTGCAAGGGTAGAATAGGACACCCAAACTTGAGCCGCGTGTTCCCAACGTGCCGCCGCTGCCCAAATGTAAGCTTCAAGGTGTCAGCATCGCCTTTTTAACCGGAGCTGCTAGTAGTCGGCGTGACAGAGGCTGGCGATCGTGCCTCGATACGCAGGGGTGGATGCGTCTTGTTGTCCAGCTTCGTCACGGCCGCAGAACCGTAGTCGACAGGGGCGTAGGCATCTGCAAGGGTAGAATGCGACACACAAATTTGAGCAGCATGTTCCCAACGCTGCCGCCGTTGCCCAGGTATTTGTATAGAAAAAGCGTTGACACGCAGTGGGGAAAAAGAACTAGGAGGCTCACCAGCAAATATACGGCTGGCAGTGTGGGCGATATCGCAACAAGGAGCATTAAGCGAAAAGTAACAGGGGCAGAGATGACTCATTGGATGACAGCGAATGAAAAGAAGCCGGCTCTCAGTAAATACCGAAAGGAGAAAAAAACGAAGTAAGGAGGAAAATGTTTTGTGTCAATTCAAGGGGAAGCGCTTTACTGTTTGAAGCAAGGTCGGGTTGCCTAAGAACGCGTAGTTATAAAGCGTGGTTCAGTAACGAAGAACAATGTACATGCTGTGGGGGGAACTAAGCAAACGATGGAACATGTACTGATTGAATGTGGCCATATCCATCCAGGTATACGTGTGGGCACGAGTCTACTGAAGCCTTGGGTTTTAAGGACAACAATGGAAAGCTGAACACGTCCGCGATAGAAATAAGTAAGAGACGGTTAGAGTAATGGTAGCAGAATAGTAGAGATAAAGGACAAAAATAAATAATGGACTAAAATAAGGTCATCCTGCCTGAAGAGGCAGAGAGGTGGACCGTGAATTTATATTTTTCTTTAGTATATTAACATAGATTTAATCAATGTAGATAAGGCATAAGGCCTACTAAAAAGAAAGTTTTCTTTCCCCTTTTTTGAGCCTGGTGGCAGTCATGTCACCGCCCCGTTATAAAGGGGACGCTCATAGCATCCATCCATCCATCAATCAATCCTCACAGATGTTCTAGGTTTCCACCGCGACAGCCACGTGTATTTGACACTGTGCGCAAGCTGCCACACGTGCAACTGTGTTTGTGTAACTCCTAGACGCACGCACCATGTGGATGTTCCCGAATAGAGACACACTATAACCATGACATCAAAAAGCAGGTACGTGTTTTGTGCTCGACTGTAAAAAATTGAAGGACACTTTGTACATTCCAAAGTGTGTTCGGCGAAAGCGTGCGGCCATTCCACTGACGGAAAGACGGACGGACAGACGGACATCCGGACGGATGGACGGACGGACATCCGGATGGACGGACGGACGGACGGACATCCGGACGGACGGACGGACGGACAGACGGACATCCGGACGGACGGACGGACATCCGGACATCCAAACGGACGGACGGACGGACATCCGGACGGACATCCAAACGGACGGACGGACGGACATCCGGACGGACGGACGGGCAGACGGACGGACGGACGGACGGACACCGGATGGATGGACGAACGGACATCCGGACGGACGGACGGACATCCGGACGGACGGACATCCCGACGGGCGGACGGACGGACATCCGGACGGACGGACATCCGGACGGACAGACGGACATCCGGACGGACGGACAGACGGACATCCGGACGGACAGACGGACGGACATCCGGACGGACGGACGGACAGACGGACATCCGGACGGACATCTCTGGACGGACGGACGGGCGGACGGACGGACATCCGGACGGACAGACGGACGGACACCGGACGGACGGACGGAAGGACGGACGGGCGGAAGGACGGACGGACGGACGGACATCCGGACGGACAGACGGACATCCGGACGGACGGACGGACGGACGGACCCCGGACGGACGGACACCGGACGCCGGACGGACGTGAGCATGAGACATTAAAGGCTTTCACCTTAAAAGTGGGTACAAGTAGTGTCCGGCAAGGATGTCTTGTTTCGAGCTCCCCAGGATGTATTGAGACTGGAGCAGTGGGCCTGTAATATAAAATGCGGCGATAGAGAACTCACGTCACTTCGAGGTGACGTTTATATTAAGGACTTATCGTCATGTTATCAATGGTGAAGTGGTTGAAATTCCCCGCGATTGGCTGCTGCTAACAGAGGACGCCGTTCCTACAGTCTTCGCGGATGCGCCAAAATACCTCACAAAGAAAACGCCGACTTGTACGAAGGAGATAAGTTTGAGTGAACAAGGTGAGCTCTCGACTAAAAAAAAGGGCGACTCTAAAGCAGGAGCCGCCGGAAGAAAACGAGCAACTAATAGAATTATGTGACACCAGCAACTGCCCAAAATGAACCACCAACTTGCCCAAAAATGTGCCCTCTCAACTAATAGAAGCAGAGCATGCTGCATAATCGGAGTTTACCGAAGCTGTGTATACTGCATGCATACTGACACGATAGAAGTGGAGCCGCAGAGTGATGTTAGTACGGAATACGTGTGCCACAACATTAAACTTCCTAACACAAGCTGGAAAAAACTCGTTTTCCAGTGAACCAGGGACCATGACTTTCGGCATTTGGGAGTTTGAGGGTGCAGAGTTGGATCACCTGCTTCTGCCGAAATTGGTGAAGCTTGAGCAGGCCGGTGAGCAAGTAGAAGCATTAAGTTGTTGCGTTTTGTTACGGGTCTAACTGCACCAAAAACATGATGTTTCCTCACCAGATGACGAGTTGTTGGCGCTGAACAAGGCAAGCTCCTAGGTTTTATGTGCTGGCTGTGATATGAAACAACACAGTCGTAAAATATGAGTCTTTTGCCGGCTCGTACTTTTCTCCTAAGTGCAGCCTGAGCGAAGGTGCCAGTTGGTTGAGAAAAGTGAAATTTTGTGGGAACTTTCACTCAGAATGGTCAGCTGTGGGGATTAAATTTTCGTAGTGCATTTTTTTCGTACTATGTTCAACTTTTTCTGATCATGGTGAACTGATGCGTGAGCATGTGGAAAATAAAATATGTTTTTTTCAGAACCGGCTGGTTACATCGTACAAACTTTTTTTTACATTGCGAGAAACGCTTGTGGAATATACTTAGTGGTAATACAATGACCAGAGTGTTGTAGCCTTTTGACACGAAGAATTTATAAATGTTAAGGGAATGTAGCCCCCTCCGAAACATTCAATTTGCTGCCTCGCAATCAGCATAGCTTCTGTGCGAACCGGAGCATGTTCTTTTTTAGTTTTTTTTAAGTGCGAGCCTAGCTAGGGAACAACCAAGAAGGAAAAGGTTCAGGAGCACCTCGTATCGGGGACGGAGGTCGAACACAGAAATTTCCATAAGAAACATGGGCCACCGTCAACTACCCTTCCACCGTAACTAGCGCATATATCGCGTTGAGATAATTATAATAATAATAGTGGGGTTTAACGTCCTAAAACCACGATATGATTATGAGAGACGTCGTAGTGGAGGGCTCCAGGAAATGTCGACCCCGTGGGGTTCTTTAACGTGCTCCTAAATCTAACTGCACGGGCCTCGAGCATTTTCGCCGTCGCCAAAAATGCGACCGCCGCGGCCGGGATTGGATCTCGCGACTTGCGGGTCAGCAGTCGACCGCGGCGGGTACTCGTGCAGAGACTGGCAACTCAATAAAATTGCTCAGTTGCATAAATAGGGGAAGCTTAGCTTACAACAAATGCATGCCGCATAACAATAAGAAAATCTGTCTATCTCTCTCTCTCTCTCTATATATATATATGTATATATATATATATATATATATATATATATATATATATATATATATATATATTGTAGTGAAGAGGGATGCCCACCGCTGCAGCCACATCGACAGCCTTGCGCGAGGCACGAGCTGGAGCTGCCTGGTTGTGTTGCTGTTGCGACGCTCCCGCTCCCGTCCAGCTCTTCCTGCTACTACTCTGACGCCACTACCGCTTTTTGCCGAGTGTTTACATTATATTTTATGTGAAGGCTGCTGCCATTTTCCCCGGCCCTGGAATTGCGTAGACGAAAGCTGCCGTCTGTCATGCCTTGCGACGCTGTCTCGACCCCCCCCACAGGCTTCACCGCCCATGTGTCCCAGTGCCCAGCGTCTGCGCGAGCCCGAGATTTTCAGGGGCACTGACGAGACAGACGAGGATGATTGGCTGGAATCCTATGAACGAGCGAGCGCTACCAACAAATGGGACGATCCCATGAAGCTTGGTACCGTGATGTATTATTTAACGGATGTCGCCAAGCTGTGGTACAAAAACCACGAGGCCAATATCCCCACTTGGGCGACCTTCCAAACTAGCATCGCAGCTGTTTTCGGACGCCGTGTTGTGCGCAAACTTCGGGCAGAACAACAACTACAAAGCCGGTCCCAACAAAGTGGTGAAACATTCACCAGCTACATCGAGGACATCCTCGACCTCTGCCGGCGTGTCAACCCGACGATGGCCGAAGCTGACAAGGCACGCCACATCATGAAAGGCATTTCCGATGACGCCTTTCAAATACTGCTCTCCAAGAACCCTACCACTGTCTCTGAGCTCATCGAGCTGTGTCAGAGTTTCGACGAGCTCCGAAGACGGCGCCTTCTCACGCGACGTTTTAACGTTTCGGACGACACCATCTCGAGCCTGACTACCGCCCCTGATCTTCAGTCTCTGCAATCCCGATCAAGGAGTTTGTACGTGTTGAAGTCCCTCATCAGCTTTCGCTGCTATCAACAGCCGGCCAACCGCCGTCGTCTCTGCCAGCAAACATTCTCCAGGTCATCCAAGAACAAGTTTGCGCGGCTCTGCCATCTGCCCGCGACACTCCGCGACCCCTGTTGCCTGTGCCGAGGTAACTGCGTTTCTAAGCTATGCTCAAGTTGCGGCACGGATACCTCCTCAGACCTTTGCTTCGCTACCACCGGCCGTGGCACTGGACCCACTCTCCGATTCGATCAGTCAAGGTACCTCCAGAGTAATGGACAATGGCACACTCTCGACAACCGGCCAATATGTTCTGCCTGTGGCCTGCCAGGCCACGTCGCGCGATATTGTCGTCGGCGCGTATCATCCTACCACCAGAGCTTCGAACCTGACCCTTATGTGTCACCGCGCTCTTCGTTCACAGTATCTCAGAACCCCGGCCAGATGTCGTCATACACCGACCACTGGCCCTCCTGTTACCCGCCACTCACCATCGCCTCGACGCCGCTCGCCATCACCGATGCGTCGTCGTTCTTCATCGCCGGAGCAGGAAAACTAATGGCCGCAGTTCCAGAGGCAGGAACTGCGTCAACTGCGAAAAGACCAAGGCCTCTCTTCACCGACGAATGTTCTTGACGTATATAACGGTATGACGGCACCAGTGTCGACTATGAGTGCCAAATTGTGCCGCTTGCTAAAAAAAAGTTACGACGCTGCTAGCAAACATATCGCTTGGTACAGCCAGTGCAAACCGCATCACGCCGGCCGCTGCCTGTACTGCTCGCGTTGTGATTGACAGCCTCCTCTACGTGCTAGTACTGGATTCCTGCTCCCATGACCTCATTTTGGGTAGGGACTTTCTCTTCGCTAACAAGGCTGTCATCGACTGTTCTCGTGCTGAGGTGGCATTTGAAGCGCTCCCCGTTATTTGATGCTCTTGGAACCGGGGACAAGCTATTTGTTTCAAAAGACGTTACTATACCGCCGCACTCTTTTGCCCTTGCCACGGTGTCCTGCAACGCTATCGCCGAGTCGAGCGCCCTTTTTACGCCATCTGCCGTTTTCGTTCGTCGCAAGTGTTCGCTTCAGCAGACTGCTCGTCTCGAATCTGTTGTCATGTCCTGTAACACTGCTTCGTGGCGAGTGCGTCGGGCGTGTTGACAGTCTCAACCCTTCTAGAATCATCGACATGACAACTAGTCCTTCCGCCGAACACGAAGTCACCGGAGTGACCTGTGCCCCTTGTGAATGGCATTTTGCGCAAAAGCGACACATGAACACGGAGGAAAGAAGCCACGAGACAAGCGCAGACTAACTGAAAGTTTATTTTCAGAAAAACACACATATAAAGAAAAAGCAAGGACACGTGGTTATGATTACAGGTTGGCGGTTAGATAATCTATCTCGAGTTTATGCAAGTTCACCGGTGGCCTTGCCACACATATGTCACCGGACTTGTCAATGTAGAAAGCCTCTACAATCTCTCGCGCGGTCCTATCCTTGAACCTCGACAACACTTTTGTTTCATTCAGTAATGGATGACATATACATTCTTGCAATGCAGGCTGAGATTAGACGAAGGCTGCCCTTTCTGCGAGTTCCTATGGTACATTAGTCGGTTATTCACACAGCGCCCGGTTTGACCGATGTAACACTTTCCGCACGATAGGGGAATACGATATACTACCCCCTTTCATCGATATACTATCCCTTTTCTTCAAGAGGACCCAAGCACCATCTGGCAAAGTAGTTTTCCTGGATAAGGCCTCCTTGCAAGAAACACATCTGAAGACCCTAGTGTTGGGACCTAAGTTTTGCTTCGAGCCAACTCTGGGTCATGCAGACATCTTGGCCTTGGCGCGCTCTGTGGCTGAGAGGGTTCCTGAATGTTAAAGGGCAAGGTGTGTCGCCGAGGGAGCAGAGGTCGCCACCACGTTGAAGGGGAAGCCTGGCATGAAATGTAAGGTGAATCGTATGGTTAATTTTATGGCCACTAGTGGAATCAGACCTTTGATCTCACATAAAGAAGGGTCTTTCATCGTGATGCTAGAGGGCACCTTTTCTGAAAAGGGGACGCAAGCCGTAAACAAGAACCTTAAGCGGGTCACGGACAAGCCTGCTGACTTGAAGAAAAGGGCTGTAAATCTATTGTATGAGAAGAAGCTTGAAGGGTTATGCTCTGGTGTCAAGAATGAGAAAGGACAAGTATTCAGGCTGTTCTTCACAGTAAAAACTCATAAGGAAGGTGACCCCTTTCGGGTGATTGTTTCGGAACGCGGCAGCTGGCAGTACTTGGTGTCTGGTTACTTGCACAAACATCTTTCGTCCCTAAGCACCAAAGACCCCTTCCGTGTCAAGAACTCTGATGAGGTGATCCAGTTCCTGGCGGCCGGAACTTTCTCCCACATGTCTATGTTTAGCATAGACGTCGAGGATTTATTTTATTCTCTGGAACATGGTAGTCTACTGAAGTTTGTGCGCGAATGCATACAGGATGATAATGATGAACAAATCTTCCAAAATGAGTGCGGTATATATGTGGGCGCTTTTGTAGCAATACTAACCATGTCTTTGGACTCGACTGTGGTTGCTTGGAAGGCTGATGTGTATAAGCAGAGATCCGGCGTGTGCATAAGTTCTCGGGTTTAGCCCATACTTAGCGAAATTTTCCTGAGCAGGATAAACCGCGGCTTTGCAGTTGTTCTAAATGGTCTCGCGTTGGAGATAATGCGGTATGTGGATGATTATCTTGTCTTCGTAGAGGGGAGTGGAAGCGCCAGTACTAGGGACAAGGTGCTTAAGGTCTTCAAAGTGAAGGGGTGTGGGTTAAGCTTCACTTCCGATGTTTCTTGGGAGGGATGCATCCAGTTCCTCGACTTGAAGCTCACGACAGAGCGTGAGCATACCTGCTGGATGTATTCTCCGAGGTGCGTGAAGCCAGTTCTGGATTTCAGGTCCGACCACTCTATGTTGGTCAAGGCCACGTCTTGTCTGGTGTCCGCCTTGCGTAAGTCTTGCCCACATCAAGTGAAAGAGGCTTTTTCTAATCAAATCAATCGACTAGAACGGTCCAACTATCCATGCAAAACTTTGGCTTTCCTCTGTGAACGAGTATTGAGGAAGTTGAAACGTGAAGGAAGAGGTGGTGCTATGAGGGAGGCTCATGTTAAGGATAGGCCGGTTGTAAGCATTCCGTATGTGCATGCTTTTTCCCACCGCATGAAAAAGGTGGGAAGTCGTTTTGGCATTGATGTAGTATTCTCCGCCAAGAATAAATTAGGTCGCATCTGCGCAGCAGTTGAAAGGAAAGTTGAGGGTGGCAAGAAAAAATGGAATGAGTGGGAAGTTAAGCACAGGGACAGATTGGTTGAGTGTGGAAAGGGGGTAGTATATCGTATTCCCCTATCATGCGGAAAGTGTTACATCGGTCAAACCGGGCGCTGTGTGAATGACCGACTAATGGACTATAGGAACTCGCTGAAAAGGCAGCCTTCGTCTAATCTCAGCCTGCATTGCAAGGAATGTAAATGTCATCCATTACTGAATGAAACAAGTGTTGTCGAGGCTCAAGGATAGGACCGCGCGAGAGATTGTAGAGGCTTTTTACATTGGCAAGTCCGGTGACATGTGTGGGGCAAGGCCATCGGTGAACTTGCATAAGCTCGAGATAGATTATCTAACCGCCAACCTGTAATCATAACCACGTGTCCTTGCTGTTTTTATATGTGTGTTTTTCTGAAAATAAACTTTCAGTTGTTTGTCTGCGCTTGTCTCATGGTTTCTTTCCTTCGTCTTCATGTGTCGTTTTTGCGCAAAATGTCATTCACAATGCAATACCAACTCGCCCAACGCTCTGTTCTTCTATGTGCCCCTTCGCAGCCGACTACTATGGCTGACGTGCTCAGCAGCTCCATCGCCGACACGTTGACCGTTTCGCAACGCCCCCCAGTTTCTACGCCTCCTGGACAAGTTCCGTTCTTCCTTTGACAGCCAGCGTGCTTTCCTCGGCCGCACGTCAGCTGTATTTTACCGCATCGACACAGGTACGAATCGCCACTGCAACAAAGACCCTATCGTGTGTTCTCGACAGAGCGCCAGGTTATCGACAATCAAGTAGCTGACATCCTCAAGCGTGGCGTCATCCAGCCTTCGAATAGCCCTTGGGCATCTGCAGTCGTTCTCGTAAGGAAGAAGGACGGGCCGATTCGCTTCTGTGTTGATTACCGTCGTCTCAACAAAATAACTCGAAAAGACGTTTACCCCTTGCCGAGAATTGACGATGCCCTTGACTGCCTCCAAGGCGCGGTGTTTTTTCTCCTCTATCGACTTACGGAGCGGTTATTGGCAAGTCCCCATGGCACCTGAAGACCAACCTAAAACGGCCTTCATCACACCTGATGGCCTTTACGAATTCCGTGTTATGCCTTTTGGTCTTTGCAACGCGCCCGCAACAGTCGAGCGGATCATGGACAGTCTTTTGCGTGGTCTGAAGTGGAAAACGTGCGTGTGCTATTCGATGACGTGGTTATAATTTCACCTGATTTTCCCACGCATCTGTGCAGGCTAGAGGAAGTACTGCAGTGCCTAACTGACGCCGGCCTTCAGCTCAACTTGAAGAAATGCCACTTCGGCGCAAGTCAGCTCACCATTCTCGGCCATGTGGTCTCCAAAGACGGTATTCTTCCCGACACCGCCAAGCTTCGGGCAGTTGCTGACTTTCCTCGACCAGCGTCTCTCAAAGAGCTTCGCAGCTTCCTTGGCCTCTGTTCATAATTTCGCCGCTTCATTAGAAATTTCGCGATGACCACCTTGAATCAACTTCTGAGGAGTGACTCGAAAAGTTACGCTTGGTCACCCGCCTGTGACGATGCCTTCGAAGAGTTGCGCCGCCTGCCAACCTCACCGCCAATCGTGCGTGACTTCGACCCTACTGCTCCGACGGAGGTAACACACCGACGCCAGCGGTGTAGAACTCGGCGCCGTACTCGTGCAGCGCAAATCAGGAATCCAAGAGTACGTAGTCGCATACGCAAGCCGTACTCTCAATAAAGCACAGAAGAATTATTATGTGACAGAGAAGGAGTGTCTGGCCATAATTCAGGCTCTCGGTAAATTTAGACCTTACCTATACGGCCGCCCTTTCGACGTAGTCACAGATCACCACGCCCTTTGTTGGCTATCCACGTTGAAGGAACCCTCAGGCCGTTTAGCTCGCTGGGCTTTACGGTTGCAAGATTTCGACATGCGTGTTGTCTACAGGTCTAGCCGACGTCACACCGATGCCGATGCCCTATCGCGCTCGCCTGTGTCAACCGAAAGCGCTGCCTGCCTATCTGCCGTCGACGAAATGCTTTCGTTCCCAGCAGGCTGTGACATGGCGTCTGAGCAACGTAAGGATAACTGGATCAGCGCTCTTCTGCGATTCCTGTCCGACCCGTCGACTTCACCTCCAGCTTCTCAAACATTGCGCCTTCAAACTTCTGACTTTCAGATCCGCGATGGCCTCCTCTATCGCCGAAACTACATATCTGACGGCCGAGAGTGGTTACTGGTCATACCTCTCCATCTTCGTGCTAAAATATGTTCAGCTTTCCTCGCTGACCCACAGCGCGACGTGCGGGCGTCTTCAAAACATACGCCCGGCTTTCCTCCCGGTTTTATTGGCGAGGCATGTAAACCTTTGTGCGCAAGTACATTCAGACATGCCCGCAGTGCCAACGACGCGAAGCTCTTCCTCAGAACGCCACTGGTCATATCCAGCCAATCCCGTGCCCGGTTAGGCCTTTCGATTCTGTTGGAATTGATCTGTATGGTCCCCTTCCATTCACGGCTTCCGGAAACCGTTGGGCAGTCGTCGCTGTGGACTGCTTGACGCGATACGCAGAAACAGCCGCTCTGCCTGCTGCCAGAGCGCGCGACCCATAATCCTTCCTCCTGCAGAACTCACATGACGAACACCACTTCTCTTAAGAGCACAGCTTCAAACTTTAATCTCAAAATAAAAGGTGATTTTGACTCTGGAACAAGTAAAGTTGTTTACATGCTTGAATGCTCGGTGTGCAAACTCCAATATATCGGGCAAACTGAAACCCCTTTTAGACTGCGTTTTAATAACCATAAGTCACATGCCACAAGCCTACCCAATCTACCTCTGTCTAGGCACGTTCGCATTCCTGGTCACTCTTTCGATAAACTAACAGCTACTATACTGGAATCAGGTTTCGCTTCACACCATGATAGAGAAATGCGTGAGTCATTCCTGATACACAAGTTGAACGCTGTCTCATCTGGCATAAATGAAAATCCAGGCAAGCTGACGTTTCTTTCGGCGCAGAAATGAGTTCTAGCATCATCGCAGTCTAATCACAATAACTGTAAACGCAGATGTTCGCTACATGATCTCACAGGATCACTTTTCTTTAATTTGCGCTGTCGATTTTCGTAGCCCTTGAAGTTGTTAGTAACGCATTTTGCCACGTTGAAGTGGTCTTTGCTGTTTTTTCCTGTTTTTGTGATTTGCTCTATGCGTGTGCTAGAAGTATTTTCTTGGTCTGTCGATCTCGTCGCTTTTTTCAAAATGCTATTCCCGCGATCTGCTTTACGGAAGCTCCAGTGATATGTTTAGATGACTTTGCAGTGACATGCTCTTGTCACCGTGCAGTAGTGGCCATACTGCAGTGAATAGTGTGTGATAGTGATAACCCGCGTGTTAGGGGCCCTTATATCCCGTGTCTACTTAAGAAGAGCGCATTTCTGTATCGTGTTTTCCCTGATGAAGGCCGGGCCCCGGCTGAAACGTTGGAAAAATTAAAAAAAGTTGTCGTTTTGTACGTCCTCTACTTCGTACCATATATATATATATATATATATATATTATGAGACGTCGTCCAGCAAGGATATATTTTAATCCAGACTCGCGAGATGAAAGCGGAGCAGCCCGCGTGACAGACGATGATGATGATCATAGTGGCTTGTTTATACAGATGAAGACGATGAACATAGTCAGCGCTCACACATTTACCGCCCTTCGTGAAAGCGGGACGCAAATTAGCAAGGGTTGGAACGCCGAATAGATGGTTTCAGTAAAGTAAAAAGTTGGGCGAGTTGGTGTTGGTTCATGATAAACTCAGGGGCGCGATAAAACAGTACAGAAAGAAAAAGAAGGACACGGGACGACGCGCTACTAGCAACTGAAATATTTTTGTTCAGGAAGGACATATTTATACCACCGCGCAATCATTTCAAACCCACAGAGTCGACAAAAAACTAAAAACCTAGCGCTCAGCATGCCTACGTCAGGTGACGTTATAGAAAGGCTATTTCCCCCTCCTGCAAACTGCTAGAGGGTTGACTGATGCAATGCAGCCCCTCCCTCTGGATAATGAAGGCCTCTACAATCTCCCTCTGCACGGAGCCCCTGTGCATGTAGATTACTGTAGTCTGATCAAAGGCAGGCTTGCATCTGCCCTGATCACACCCCCTGCAGTGCAGCGCCAGATGGGTGAACGGCCTTCCTATTAAAGAGCTGTTGTGCTCTCGCAGACGCACATTGAGGCATCTACCGGTTTGCCCGATATATGGCTCGCCGCACAGCAGTGGTATTTTGTAAACAACACCAGTTGCGCATGGGACAAACTGCCTTACATGGTTGATGGCACATCGTCTTTTTTCACACTGCTGTGGCTTGCCTATTTTCTTACTAACTGCGGCGCAGATCGGTCATGGCTACTCTCATAGCTACTCTCTCATGACCATCTCTCATGGCTACTCTGCGCATGTCTTGGTTCCAGCAACAGGCTCATGCGCACCAAAGCCCCCCCCACCCCCCGCAATACATATCAGCACCAAAATTAAGCTGGTCTGTTATTATGGTAAATCTAGTGACCAATTTAGGTCTGCGGCTTCAAGGAAAAACGGCTCAAAAGTTAACATTCTTACTGACTTGTTGGCGGGAATGCTCCAATATTACCCTGTAGCTGGGAAGAACTATCGTGCATAAATATACGCAGACGCACTGAACTTATACTAATACGATATAGTTGCTGCGCCACCGGGTGCAAAATATGATTTATGGAACTAAATGTCAGAAAATGGAAGGATATTCGTCTTTCGAAACACTAGCATTCTACGTATTTACCTCTTGAACAGCGTTGCATTTTATAACCTGTGACTTGCTATGAAGATTTATATGCTCATATACACCATGTTACGTTATAAGGAAAAATATTCAATTTTTTCTGACTACAACCATACGGCTAACATAAGAGCCACGAAATGCAACCTTTCCGCTCCCTCTCTAGCAACGCATCGAAATTTTCGCCGCTTGTGCTTATTTCATAGAATATACTAGCGAAGCGTGCTCCACGACCCACTTTTATCATCACCGCACAATGGGTCATCCCTTTCGTTAGCGCTCTGATGTCACCCTATTTTGTAAACCCCGATGCTTAATCGTCTGTCGGAAATTTCTTCGTTGTTCTTTATTACTCACTATATTCTGTTGATTTTATTTTGTTTTGTTTTATGCACTCTCAGCAATGCTCTTACCCTTGCGGTACATAAATAAATAAATAAATAAATAAATAAATACATTTTTGGCAACTCGCCTGAGGCTTGCAGAGCAAGATGGAAAGCAATCGACCTTATTTTTCTGCGTTTGCGTACTCAAAATCATATTTATTATATAAAAATTCGAGTCATAATACCGTTTTATTCTATTTGGCTACAAACTTGGCGAGAAAGATCAATTGCATGGCTACTTTGACTACTTTTAGCTTGCATTCTGGCTCCTTTTGAAATCTACCCAACGCCAACCCTGACCTTCCTTGCGGCACAGTGCTCCGCCAAGAAGCGGAAGCAAGGTATAGCGTTTTCAAGGCGATAGTGTGTGTGTGTGGGGGGGGGGGGGGGGGGTGTTTGTGTGCGTGTGCGTGCGTGCGTGTGTGTGTGTGTCTGTGTGTGTGTGTGTGCGTGCGTGCGTGCGTGCGTGCGTGTGTGTGTGTGTGTGTGTGTTTGTGTGTTTGCGTGTGTGTGCGCGCTCACACACAGGCGCGCACACACACCCCAACGCGCGCACACACGCACACGCCGCGCGAGCACACATACGCACACACGGATGTTCGGAATGTAAAGAGCCGCCGCTTCTCCTTTTTTTTTCTTTTGGAAGCCTAAACGATCGTATTCCTTCAGAGCTATAATTTCAGCAAACAAGCGCGCAGCAACAACCAATTCACACAACCAGTTCACGCAAAATCCCAGGATAAATTGCAAGCCCCACGCGCGCTGCTCCGAGGGGATGGTGGCTGGCCGCCGCCGCTCCGCGCGGCATCGCCGCGGCCGCCACGGAGATTGCTTGAACGTTACGAAAAGTGGGCGGCGCTGAGGCGGCGCGCGGAGAGCGGCGAGATGAAAGAATCGCCAAACTCTCCCGAAGGGTATATATGGCTTTGGGGTATATATGGCTCTGGCGGCAGCTAGCCAGCGAACCCAAGAAGACCGGCTGGAAGGCCGGGTTTGTCTCCTTCGTCGCGGTCGCGTCTTCCTTGGACGTTGCAACGTTAAAATTGTGTACCCACACGTCGGACGACAAGCCCTGATTTCCATAAGCGTGCGCAGGGTTCCCCTTCAGGGGGGGGGGGGGGGGGTGAAGGTCCGTCGCAGCGCCCCCCTCCCTCCCTATTATGTCAATGTATGGGGTTGACTTTGCGTCCCCCCCCCCCCCCCGCGTGCGCATGCCTATGCTGGTTTCGCTCAGCTGCCATCGCATCAACGGCAATGCTTCAGACGTGCACCCCCCCGTGCGCACGCCTATGCTGATTTCGATCAGCTGCCATCGCATCAACGGAATGCTTCAGACGTGCACTTATATTCGTTGGACGGCGTTTTTCCTTCACAGTCAGCTACATATGTAGTTCTCGGCGTCCCGGCAGTTTGATGACCCGAGGAGGGGAACTGATGCTACATTGTGGTAACCGCTGGTACGACAGCAACCTTTACGACACTACTGTACGCCCACGATTGAGCTACAGTTCAAACACCACGCTCGGCCTTGCGCGTCTACTTATTACCACTGTCTACTTAATACCAGAACCCCTAAGTAAACTTTCTCCCCTCTCTTTCTCTCTCTCTCTCATTTTCTTCCCCTCTCACTTGGTGTGTATATAAGCACGGGAATAAAAACGAAAATTTTGTCTTGAGGTCAGGCTCTGACCGAAACGTCGACGTAATAAATGTTTTCTTGAAGTGGCACCTCTCATACTTATACGGCAACCACTCCTTCAACTATACATATATATATATATATATATATATATATATATATATATATATATATATATATATATATATATATATATTGTAAGGATGACAACGCCGAAGCGGCGCGGGCACGCGCGAAGCGACTGCGAGGAGAAGGAAGACGACGATGGAGAATAGAACAGCCGGCCCAGCGAACGGGTGTTGTGTCAATTTGTCTCGTGACAATGGCGCAGTCGTCGAAAGGCTTTGGCAAACCCCAACTGCTAGCTTGAGACAACGCGTCTTCCCGAGGAACGCCATCACGCTTCTTCAGCGATGGAGCCCGCAAGTCGACCACTGCCGCAAGTATCCATTCCACCACAAATGGACGGCGTCCAGGCCGCCATTGTGCTTCCGAGGAACTACCTGACCGGCGGCGTGCTACTTCGCGCCGACGATGTGCACGGGCTCCTCTCGCCTGATGAGGTCGCTCCTTGTTCCCATGGCGAGTATGTCATGACCCAGACTCTGCCACCATCTGAGCCGCCAAAGGAAGCCGTCCACGCTTCCTTGGCCATGGACCACGCCGCCGTGAGTGCTGCGACCACCGCATACTCCGCGGCCGCAACTCCTGGCTCATTGGGACTTTCACCCTACAGCGACTCGGAGCTCTTCCATTTCCTCAAACAACTTGCAGAACGTCTCGACCGTTTTTCGCCCCTGAACTCCGGGTTCTCGTCTGCCGCATCACCATCATCGGCAGCCATTTGGGCAGTACCGGAGTTCTATGGCTTCCAAGACGATGTCTTCGGGTGGATTGAGACCGCCAACGCACTCGGCACACTCCTTGCCTGGCCGGAAGACAGAAAATGGCTATTTGCCATCGACCGCCTTGGCGGTGCGGCCAAGGCATGGCACGGCTACGAAGGCATCAAACAAAAATCCTGGTCCGAATGGTGTGCGAATTTGACGTCTCTTTCGGCCCCTTTCCCACACTTGCGGCCTCCTTCCTGCCGACCGATTTTCTACCGCGGATCGGAGATGTGGACCTCACCACCTCAACAGTGCACCTCGGTCATCTACCACCCTGCCTTCTCTTGTGGAACGAGATTGGGAGGGGCGTGGTGTGGATGTGCCCTTTGTCAGACCCCGAGCTCACGTGGGGCTCCAGCTCAATCGCTCGTCGGAACCCTCCAAACCGACGACAGACAAGACCACCCTCAAGCCTCAGCAGTTGGCGATGCCGCCTCCAAGCTCGACATCACTTAAGCACGTGGAGTCGTTGGCCCCTAGTCTGCCGGACACACCCTACCATTATACGAATGCCTGTAACACCACGGCTTACGCGCTACCTCACCACGAAGTTGGATTTCCGGTGATGCCAACAACATCGGGCCTGATCAGTATGACCGATTTATCCAAACGCCGCAGTTATCGGGCGCGTGCGTGGACGCTCGTCATTTCCCAAGACATGTCTCCGTAAAGGAAACAGAGCTGCTAACCCCAGTTGAGGTCATAGTTATCCAAGGCCTGTCGGTGCAGAGAAACTCTGCTGTTGGCGACACTGCTTCCGACCGGGACAGCACGAATGCAAGCGGCACTTCATCAAGATCTGCCAGCTCGACCACCTCGGGGAGCACTACAGCACCAGTGCTGCATGACCATGACATACACCTGTCCCCACTGCGGAACCCTGAAGCAATGGACGCCCCTGCTTCGGCAGCGCCGTACATTCCGCCTAGCTCGCGCAATTGTAGTTCATCACGGCGAAGCGGATGCACTCCTTCAACGCTGCGCAGACGCAGCGCCGGTCTACTGACCACGCGGTCTATTTGCGGCCGTAGCACGTCAGTGCAGTTATGTACCATTCACCGTGAATGGCCAACATTGCGTCCAGAAAGGCGGCGAGAGAAGCGACAGCGGCGGCTACTACCTTCCCGCAATAGCCAGTGCCGACCGCCAGAAACGTCAGCTCTCCAGCATACCCAGTCGCAGCTGAACAGATATCTGCCAAGACCGCCACATAGCAGTCAATTTCGCCCGCCAGAGACTTTTTGGTAGCTGGTCATGCTACGTCGCAGTCGCGGCAGAGTGTAAGGTTGACAACGCCGAAGCGGCGCGGGCACGCGCGAAGCGACTGCGAGGAGAAGGAAGACGACGATGGAGAATAGAACAGCCGGCCCAGCGAACGGGTGTTGTGTCTATTTGTCTCGTGACACCCACTTTGCTATACTTGTCAGGCACGTACCCGGTGTGTGTATATATATATATATATATATATATATATATATATATATATATATATATATATATATATATATATATATATATATATATATATATATATATATATATACATTTTTTTTACATGCGACCCCCCCCCCCTCCCTCCGAACAAAATATCTGGCTACGCCACTGCGCGTGCACATGGAGCGCAGATTCACCTCCGTCCGCCACGCAGACGCCTTGCCCTCAAACGTGCATCCGGCAGACTTCGCCAAAACGAGACGCGCGCTATGACTTATGTTGCCACGCTCGCGCCTTCGGGGGGGGACTGCCGCACTTATTAGACAGTTTTAGTTTAGCGGGCTTAACGGCATAGCATGCTTAGCGAAACAGTGGGATCGAAATGCGCATGCGCAGTACATTAAATGACGCGTAACGTTTACCGTACGGATGATATTTTTCAGATTTAGCGTTACCGTGTTTGCGTGGTTAACGGAGTGTACGTAGAACATGGCCATGGTTTTGGACGTCCGCTTCGAACTGAAGTCAGCGTAGGTGTGGAAAAAATCTGTTGCGGAAAAAAATTCTACGGGATATATCAGGAACAAGAAAGAATGTAGAAGCCGAAAAGCGAGAGAAGCGGCCGGTGGTGATCCCCTATGTACATTGTGTATCACATGGACTAAAAAAGATAGCGAACAAACATGACGTCCCGGTTGTATTCTCAGCACCACAAAAACTGATAAGTCTTTGTAACAAAGTCAACAATGCAAATGAAACCAGAAAATACAATAGATTTAAGACTTGAAAAACTGCTCAATTACAGGACGAAGGAAAGTGACACAGGTACGGTCGCTGACTGCCAACAGAAATTTTTATTGACGAAACCAAGAATAAGTAGATAGATGAAAGAGTGAAAAATACGATAAGGTTACAAGATTTTCTGTCACGTGCGTGACGTCAAATAGCTAATTTCTTGTTCTAACAATTCGAGCGACGGAACGCTTATACATCGATCACCCCTTTGGTGGATGACTAAGGCCTTAAATATCTCCCGCGCGCGCCTTTGACGATAGCGTTTTAGGATGGTGACGTCAGACAGACTGGGGGTGCACCCATGCTTGGCACAATGAGTGGCTAAATTACTACCGATACCAGTTCTTATTGAATTGGCATGTTCGTGAAGCCTATCATTGATGCACCGCCTAGTCTGTCCCAAGTACACACTGCCGCACGAGCACGGAATCTCATACACAACCATAGCTCGGCACACTC
Organism: Rhipicephalus appendiculatus; assembly: GCA_030522465.1. NCBI lineage: Eukaryota > Metazoa > Arthropoda > Arachnida > Ixodida > Ixodidae > Rhipicephalus > Rhipicephalus appendiculatus. The sequence goes on from JALIZH010017937.1 coordinate 27,458, forward strand.
ACTCATGAGTGCACTCAACTCACACTCACTCCCACTCATTTGAACGTGGTGAGTTGAGTATGAGTGAGTACTCATGCGTGTGAGTGGACGTGAGTGTGAACGTGAGCGAGAACTTGTGAGTGTGAGTGGTCGTGAGTGTGAACGTGAGTACTCGTGAGTGTGAGTGGACGTGAGTGTGAACGTGAGTGAGTGCGAAGGCTGAAAAAATTGTGGTGAGTGAGTTTGAGTGAGTACTCCCTTAAAGTGCCGACCTATGGAGCTCGGCACACTCACTCATGAGTGCACTCAACTCACACTCACTCACACTCATTTGAACGTGGTGAGTTGAGTATGAGTGAGTACTCATGCGTGTGAGTGGACGTGAGTGTGAACGTGAGTGAGAACTTGTGAGTGTGAGTGGTCGTGAGTGTGAACGTGAATGAGTACTCGTGAGTGTGAGTGGACGTGAGTGTGAAAGTGAGTGAGTGCGAAGGCTGAAAAAATTGTGGTGAGTGAGTTTGAGTGAGTACTCCCTTAAAGTGCCGACCTATGTACACAACGCATGTCGCGCACTCGACGAATGGCTTGGCGTGCTTCTTCGAACAGCTCGCTCTGCTTCCCTCCCTTTCGTTCACACGGCGGCCCATGCCGCCCAGCTTGAAAGGTGCTGAAAACACGACACGAACACCGGCACGTCCAGCTGCCTTCTTGACCCGATGTGAAACTCCGTGTACGTAGGGAATCACTGCCACATTGTGGTTCGGCTCTCGTTGCTCTCGAGTGCGACGCCCCTGTACCTTCGTCAGTAGCACCTCAGCCAATGACACAAGCAACTGTCGTGGAAATCCCGCGGCCAGCAGCCTCTCAATTTGGTTCGAGAAACTAGGGTGCACCAAATGTGCACGGGAGCGGAATAAGCCATTCCTAATGGCGGACAGTTCAATGCCTCTTTTCACAGACTTGGAGTGCGCGGAGCTGAACGGTAGAAAACTCTTCTTTGATGGGGCGAATATTCCCAGCAGACATGGTCGTGTTGAAAGTGCAGGACCAAGTCCCGAAACCTAATACTGTTGTCGGAGCACAATTCGCTGGTGAGCTTGAAACACCTCAGAGTGCGCTCGAAGGACCCGATGATGCTTTGGGCTTTCTCCCCATACGCCCCCCGGTGTGGACGTAAAAAGAATAAGAAAGTCATCCACATACCGGAACGCACCAACCACCCCCGAACCATCCATGCGTTCAGACAATTCACGGTCACACCGGGCCAGCAGAAGGTCACTGAGAACCCGTGCCAGCCAGGAGCCGATACACAATCCTGCCTTTTGCACGTAGTGGGTGCCGTCGTACGCTATGAGGGAGGAACACAAATAGAAGTGCAGCAGCTCGAGAAACGTACCCGTGTTCGTGCCACATGAGTTCTGGAAACGTACTTCACCGAGTTCATCGATGGCCTCCTGAACGGCAGCCGGAAGTTCCTCGTGGGGAAGGGAATAATAGAAGTCCTTCACATCTACGGACAGGGCGAGCACATCACTCTGGCTCAGATGATCTCAGAACTGGGATACTTCCCGGTGTCACATTCCTTCGTCCGGTCTTTGCGCTGTTTTTCAAGTCTTAAGTTATGTACCAACTAGCCCGCCTTTCGCCACTTCTCCAATACAATAGATGTCAGATGAAACATGCACAGATGTTTGTCCAGTATGACGTAGAAGTAGTGTACAGTATTCCGTCAACCTGCGGAAAACAATACATATGGCAAACTACGAGATACATAAACACAAGACTTAGAGAGCATCGGTACAACTGCGAACAAGTCACCCACCAGGGAATCCAGCAAGACATTTTAATAGATGGCCGTGCGCGCCTGAATTTGAAAAAAAAAATGTAAAACACGTGAAAGACGTAAAAAGGGAGATTGGTTTGTGAAGCAGCCATCATGGCTTGTCTGGGTGAAAAAAAAAAAAAACAGCGTGAGCATGCCGTCCTTACATTTATCTTCTGCAGAAGTAAATCTCGTGGTGAAAACCCGAAGGGTGGATGACGCGTAGGCGAGGGTGTGTTTCTTTCACACTGACGTGTGCCTTGTACTGGGTGTGTTCAGATAAGAACGTCGGTGCATGTCCGCCGACCCGCTTTAATTTCACTGAAAAAAAATATATTTTGTTTTCCGAGTCCCCAGGACTACAAAACCACTTTTGGTTTCGCGAGGAAAAATTCCACCTTCCTTAAAAAAAATTCACAAGTCTCCACTGAGCCGCCACCGCCTCTTTCGAATTTCGCGAAAATGGGATTTCGATGAGACGCTACAAAAACACTATTGTAGCTGTAGGTGCGAAAAATTTTCTCTACATACTACGGATAGTTTGTGTTGAGAAAAAATTATTACTTTGCAGTTTTGATGTTCATCTGTCAAGAAAAAAAAATCGCGAAATTGGCACACAGCTCAATAATGCTCTCATAAAATTTTTTTCTCCGCAAGTATAAACGCCACACTTCTCAAAGTTTTTAAAAGCCTTGCCACATGTTTGGTGAACAAGTGTGCCGAACTAAATACCTGTGAGTGGCTTCAAACGTTAACCAGAAATGTTCAACTGAGGACATGTCTCTCAAAATGCAATATTTTGAAGATCATTTAAAAAAGAAACACCATCTTCGATTTTCTTTAAACTCTCCAGAAATAAAGCCAAGCACGTGTTCTAACTTAATCTGTAAAAACATGTTGCATTATTTTTGTGAGGTCGGAACTACGAAGCACGAAAAGTGGCCAAATTGACGTATAGTGAGTAACTACAACATTGAGCGAGCATGGAGCAATAGTTGCCATTATCGTTATTTTTAGGTCCTGAATGTCATCTGTTGTGCTCGAGGGACAACAGCTTGACAGTTAAAACAAGAGTTGCCTTAAAGTGCAAATTTGTTCATTTGCGTGCGTGCACGCGTCGCAGTTTTGGTCCTGGCGTAAGGACTAACCGCAAGATTTCTAGAAATGTAGTCAAGTCGAGCTCTCGGAAGGAACTGTTTATTTACCCTAATTGTATACACGGGGAGTCATAGTCACAATTCATATTCAGACAAGTTAGACAGTCACAAACGTCACTGAAGCACTTGTGCGTATCTTGCTCCTGGTGAAGCAACCTTGTGCACACAACCCATTTCGGCCTCAAGGAGGAGAAATTTGTGAGCTTGATCCCTGTGTCAGGCTGAGCCGCTGTAGACAAAATGTTTCCCGAATGGACCTGGTCATCAACCGTTTTGAAACCTACTCTTTTTGTTCTTAAGAACTAATTGCAATGAAATCTGTCTTGTTTGGGCTTTGTTGGGTGGAGTTGAGCTCATCGTCAGTATAGTATTTCATTGCTGCCTGTATGTTTTCTGGCTTCAGCTTCGATCTGGCGTAGAGGTTCGGATTTGACCACACCCAGGTGTCTGTATTTACTGGATTTTCGAATGAGGTGACGAGTTGGGAATGGAATCATTTCTTGAATCTCTTTATGAGAAAGGTTCACAGGGAGCAATGTCAGGAGGCGGCAGCGTTCATAGTATGATTCGCAGATATCGAATGTGTGCTTTAGGTTCCGCAGCCACTCGCGACACGTGTTGCAGGTTTCCGCTGAAGGACCAGGTTCCTCTGTAGTGCCGTACGCTACTGTAAGGACAGCAGAAATTGTCCTGGAGATAGCGCCCTCGATATCCGCTTTCTTACGATTGGCGTAAGACACTCGGCATTGTGCTTTCACTTTCGCCGGAATTTGCAGGGTTGTCACGTCGGTTGTCTTAACGAGTACGTTTAGCTCTTCGACAGCAATTTGTTCGGGAACAAAATTTGCGTCAGACTGAGATTCATCTGGAGACTCTACGGCGATCTGTTTCAAGCGGTTGAAACAGCTCTGGCACAAAATGTCGGTTTCTCTGATGGATGAGGCTTTTTATGGCATGCGCTTCCTTAGTAAGGCGAGATTCAAATCTTTCACACATCGAAAGTTCCGCTTGTAGGCAATCTTCTTCGTATGCCTCTTTGGGTAGTCAGCGCAAAACGCTCGCTCTGAGCTCCACAACGTGGCCATCAATATCAGGGGAGTGTAATACGCGCACGCGTACTCACGTTCGTTCACCAGCAGAGGACTGCCGGGTTGTCGACAACGAACGGAAGTGAAAGCCGACGTTCTCTTATTACTTCGACCTTTCTTAAGCGAGTTGAGCTGTTTCTTGTTTATGTTCTTTCTTTTTTTTTTAGGGAGCGGGTGAGCGCAGTCGTGCTGCAGAAGCGCCGCTTGTGCCGACACGCACCGTCTGCGTTATCACATTACTGACGTGTCATGGGAAGCGATTAATATCCAGCGGTGGATCCTCTCCAACCACCTCCTTAATGAGGCGCACGCAGGCTCACATGCGCGAAAAATTTTGAAAGCGATTCCTGCGAAGAGTGCGACTCGTTATCGCGGCATGCTCAGTGGCTGGGACCCGTGTAGAAGTTTTTGTTATTTGCGTAAAAAAAATGTAATAATTTCCTCTTCAAAACCAACTGTTCCTGTTTTATTTCTGACAATCCGTCAATCCACAGAAGACATTCGCGACCTAAAAATAACGATAATGGCAACTATTGCTCCATGCTCGCTCAATGTTGTGGTTACTCACTATACGTCAATTTGGCCACTTTTCGTGCTTCGTAGTTCCGACCTCACAAAAATAATGCAACATGTTTTTACAGATTAAGTTAGAACACGTGCTTGGCTTTAATTCTGGAGAGTTTAAAGAACATCTAAGATGGTGTTTTTTTTCAATGATCTTCAAAATATTGCATTTTGAGAGACATGTCCTCAGTTGAACATTTCTGGTTAATGTTTGAAGCCACTCAGGTATTTCGTTCAGCACACTTGTTCACCAAACATATGGCAATGTTTTTAAAAACTTTGAGAAGTCTGGCGTTTATACTTGCGGAGGAAAAAAATTTTATTTTGCAGTAGAAACAAAGACTTCTGCTCCAGAACTTCTCGCCATGGTTCGACAAGTTTCGCGCCATGTACCAGAACAGGAGCAACCGCACTCCATATCGGAAGGCGTCGACGCCGTTTCGCGCTACAGACCAGCTGGATCCAAAGTACCAGTCAAGAGAGTTGAGGCCTTCATCAAGGAACACTCCTTGGCCGTCCTTCCCGCTGATAAGGAAGGAGGCTTCGCCATTCTGACCCTCGGACTATTTGGATCTAAAGCTCACGCTGCCATAAGCTCTGTTTTTTCCTCTCGCGAGGACGTCCGCATTTCTAAAGTTAAAACGGAAGCTAAAAAACTGTGCAAAGACCTAAATCTTTCTCGCGTTGTCAGTGGTATCACAACTAGCAAACATGACTTTCTAAGAGTGTTCTTTAGCGCAAAGACTCACAAGCCTAATATGCGTTTTAGAGTTATCGTGTCAGAATGTGAAACATGGCAAAGATCAATTTCTGTATTCTTGCTGGAACAGTTGAACCGACTTGTCGTTTATGATCCTTTCACAGTTACAGGTTCTAATGAAGTCATGGATTTTGTAAAAACTTGTGTTGATGAGCATGCTTATGGTTTTTCAATCGATGTGACAGACCTGTACTATTCTATTCCCCATGATGAGTTGCTTGTCGCGGTTGAAGGTTGCATAGATTCCTTTGGCTGTATTAGATTTCAAACGGAGTGTGGCGTTCCCGCCAAACGGTTTTTAGAACGTTTATCACTTTACCTAAAGATGACCTACATTGTATGGGATGGCACGTCTTTTATTCAAAAGGATGGGATCTGTATTGGGTCGTGCATAGCGCCCATTTTAAGCGACATATTTTTAAGTAGAAATGACAGATCGAATAACCTACATCTTGACAGCCTGAAGGTCAAAAAAGTATTCCGGTATGTCGATGACTACCTTGTTTTAACTAATGACCCAGACGAGTCATGTGTAGCACAAGTTATTTCGCAATTTTCTGACTATTTTAAGCCCTTGACCATTACTCACGAAGTACCTGAGGGTAATGCCATCAAATTCCTCGACATCCTGTTCACTTTTCATCCAAACCGCATATGTTGGGCATACCAACAACGCATGAACAAGCCTGTCCTACCATACCAATGCGCTCATTCCAAACTAGTCAAAAGAGGCATCATAAACCATTGTTTTCGTCATGCTTTAAGCAAGTCATGTGAGCACGAGATCATGCGAAGCTTTCATAATCAGTCGGACAGATTGTCTAAAGCAGGTTACCCTCTACACGTGCAAACGTCTGTTGCGGAATCCTTGCTTCGTAAGCTCCGCAACCCGGAAGACGTAGCGCGGCACTGTGTCGAGAAGCCGAAGCACCTTGTCGTTATACCCTATCATCACAAGATCTCGCACAATCTAATGAAACTAGCTCAGCGTTCCGAAATAAGGGTAGTCTTTTCAGCTCCCAAAAAGTTGGCTAGACTTTGTCGGCTCCCTGACCGCAATGGCAAACCCAAAGGCTGTGACAAGAAGCATCAAACTGCATTCGTTTCTTGCATGATAGGCGTAGTATATCGCATCCCACTTTCCTGTGGCAAATAATATGTCGGAGAGACAGGCCATTGCCTAAATGATAGATTAAGGGAACAGAGTAACAATGTGAAAAATGGGCAGGACGGATGGCTAGCCATTCATTGTAAGTCCTACGGCTGCGCACCGCTCTTCAACGCATGCACTGTAATCAAGAAGATACATGACAAGCTTGTAAGAGAAATTGTTGAGGCTGAGGCTATCTCATCCGTGGGTTCCGTGTGCGTCAGCACTCCGTCGATTAACCTCAGTGATAAGGAACTATCGTTCCTAAGAAATTGGTTTTGTGCGCACTCTAGTCATGTGGTTTCTTGACCGATATAAGTAGTCGAGTGTGGCAATAAAACAATATGTTGGAAGTTAGCGCCTGTGTTGTGTGTCTTCTTCTTGTGTCCCCGTTCATTCAGCGCTATTTTTCTCGTCTTCAGTATGTACCAACAAGCCCAAATTTCAACAGTGCTGTAAGATGCAACGTCAGTAGGCAGGCCAAGCTGTGTACGGGTTAGCAACTCGTTACCCGCGTTATAAGTAGGACCCGTCTTTAGCCACGCGTCAGTGCCAAACTGGTACTCATAGTTAATTATAGGTGTGCCCACGTGACCTTTGAAAGGAAACTGGTTTACGAACTTGGTCAAGCTGGGACTAGCCTTTTCAATATGAATAATGTCGTAGGCAAAGTTGTGTCGCGGCACACCCCTGCACGAAGGTATGCTCTTTTCGTCGTCGCCATCTTTATCCTCGTTTCCCGGTGTGATTTTAAGACCCCAGTAGCTCTTAGCCATATCGGAGTGGTCCTTCAACTGAAATGCTGTGTAAGACTGCTGCTTCATCGGGTTGTTTGTCTCGCCTTTCTTAACGCGGCAAATGCCGGTGTCGATGGAGTGGTTCAATCCGACGGAGCTAAGGCCATAAACTAGAATTTCAGAGTTGACAGGTTGGACAACTGAAGAGCCAGTCTTCCAAGGCGTGCGTAAACCATGAGGGGTTGCCTTGACAGAGCAAGTCACAGCTCTTGTATGTGATGGTAGGTTAATGTAAGTGCCGTGAGGAATGTAAAGATACGGCCGGTCCACTGGCAAGCGTGACAGGCTAGTCAGAACTCATGGAAACGTTTTCTCGGTGTCATAAACTAAATTGGTCTTCAGCATTGCGTAGGCCCATGTGGTGAGTATTTTTGCTGTCAAGGAGGACTGCGACCACTCCGTGGTCGCGAGGTACGCGCAAAATCTGCTCAACGATCTCTGAGCAATTTTCACCGTTACCTCCAATTCCTGCTCCGCCTTGACGGATCGGGGGCGTCTGAGGGCGTCTGCTGCGACATTTGCGTACTTTCGGTGTCGCCGGTGCTTGAGTCAAGCAGGTATCGCATTGCTTCTGCTGTATCTCATTCCCCGTTATGTGCACGTTTCCGTATATCTCCTGGCATTCCATAGAGACTGCGGCCCAAAACGTATTGTTCCACAATATTCTTCGTCCCCAAACCAACTGCACCTAATGCAGAGTGCCAGTTACCCGTGCGTCTAAAGTCATTCAAGAGAGCCGCAGATGCCTGATCAGCCGCAAAGACGTCCACGTGACTTTTGGCCCGCTCGTAGACTTCGTCATGTGACTTGGCTATGGCGTCATCCTCGTCCACCGGATCTCCGTCGCGCAGTGGATTGATTCCCGGGACCCAGGTACCGGTGGCCTGAGCACAAAGGCGTACACTCAGGTTAGGAGTAGTATGCCTATGGAACTACCCACGCCGTCCACCCGCCGCCGCAGGGCGACCAGGAGGATGACTTCTTCTTGGGAACCATAAGTGCCGACAGCTTCGCTGAACGACAGCGAGCCGACCCGGAACTCAGGGGCCTTGTGGAGTACCTCGAAGGCAAGACCACCATTGTTCCGAAGACATTCAAGCGAGCACGCGCGTCGTTTTTCTTGCGACACGGCGTTCTCATAAAAAAGAATTTCTCGCCGCTTCGAGCCAACTACATTCTCGTAGTGCCTTCAGCATTGCGACCAGAAGTCCTCCAGGCGCTCCACGACGACCCGACGGCTGGATACCTCGGACTTTCCCGCACGCTCGCCGTAGTACAGAAAAAGTACTACTGTTCATCGTGAACTTGGTTAACAGCGCAACACAAGGTACACGGACACAAGGAAGGAGCAAATGAACAACACGGCGCTGACTTACAACTGATTTTTATTGAAAATTGAATTGTGAAGCATACATACAGCATGTGGAAAAACCCGTCACATCCTCAAGACACAAGTAAACATTCCGGCAGCGTCGTCATAAATACAGATATTCAAGATCGGCACAAACAATCAAATTCCTTCTCATGCAGAAAAACGGACGCTTCACCAATACAGCTCTTGTCTCTAATCGATATGTTATAGGCCTCAGCAATTTCTCTTGTCAATTGGTTCGCGCGTTTAAAAATGACGGTGGTTTTGTTAAAGATAGGACGACACCAACATGACCTGCTATGATCCGGCAGATGAAGTCGCGCAATCCCGTGAAGTGAGAGCTCATGCTCTCTCAGCCGAACATTGACACACCGTTTCGTTTGTCCTACGTACTCCCCACCACATGATAATGGAATGACATACACAACTTCTTTAACACAGGTGATGTACTTGTTCCTATGTGTGGACTTGCCTTTACCCTGCTTGTCCTTCAAGGCATTGTCAATCATCGGGCAGATGTGACCTATATTATGTTTCGCGGAAGAACAAACACCGACGCCATACCTAGAACCTACGTTCTTGAGCCCGTGCGCTAGTCTATGTACGTAAGAAAACACTGCACTTTTTCTTTTTTTATCAGATTTAGTATTCTCACCTTTACTTTTTACGTGTTTGACGTTACGAACGATACGTTCACATACAGATGAAACTAGAGCATCAGGGTAACCCGTGTCCATTAGGCGATTTACCTGATCACGAAAAGTGGATTCGGCCATGTGTACACACGATTTCTTCAGAGACGCATTTAGGATGGTCTTCGCAATGGCTCTCTTGACGACCTTAGAATGACCGGATTTGAAGTTTAGGATGGGCTTTACAGAACTGGGGTCATATTTCCAGCACACATGATTTTCCCCAAAGGTTAGTCTTAGGTCTAGAAACTGTAGTTCGTTAGTTTTAGGAACTTCGTAAGTAAAGGTGAGGCCCATACCGTGCTGCCTGAATAACGTGAGAATTTTATTAAGACCCCCGCGGTGAATGCCAGTATTGAAAGCTATAACAAAATCTGAACTTGAACTAATGGCGCAAATGTTAGACTGGTGGAGGTGCGGGGTAAGCCCCCAGCCGATGTTCCAAACGCCTCCTGGTAGCCCTGTGTCTGCAGTGACTACACCTGTTCACCGTGCCAGCCGGAGAATCCGTGGACTGCCGCCTGAACGTGGACCTCTTCCCGAGATGACGTCCGTGACACCCCCGAACGCTGCGGAAGGCGCTGCAACTACGCCTTATACGCTGCAGAAGCCACGAGTGCCGAAGGTTTTCCACGGGTCCGTCTTCGAGGACGTCGAGGACTGGCTGGCTCAATTCGAACGGGTCTCCGATTTCAATGGTTGGACCGACGTCGACAAGATGAGGAACGTGTATTTCAGCTTAGAGGACGGCGCTCGTACTTGGTACGAAAACCGTGAGCCCTTTCCCTCGTGGAGCGTGTTTCGCCGTCAGTTGCTGGCAAGTTGGGCCAATCCCGATCGCCGTGAACGTGCCGAGAGAGCAATTCAGTCGCGCATCCAAATGCCCAATGAAAGCGTCATGGTGTACGTTGAAGACATGACGAGTCTCTTTCGTCGTGCCGACCCGGACATGGCAGAAGAAAAGAAGCTCCGCCATTTAATGCGAGGAGTAAAGGAGCAACTTTTTGCTGGCCTCGTTCGATGTCCCCCAAAGACCGTGGCAGAGTTTTTGACCGAAGCCACAACAATGGAAAAGGTGCTGCAGGAGCGCTCTGCTGTGTACGACCGGCAAGTGAGTGTCGCTTCGTCTGTAGGCCAGATCGGAGCTCCAGGAAGCACCATCAACATCGAATCTCTCTGCGACCTCATTCGATCGGTGGTGCGCGACGAGCTGCAAAAGATTCAGTGCCCTTCCCAACCTACTGCGGGGTCCATCTGCAGCCTCGTCAGAAACGAAGTGCAGCAGGCTCTGCAAGTGCCGCTTTCCAGTTATGTCCCACCTGCGCCGACGGATCCTCATCGTACATCATACGCGGAAGCTGCTAGTCGCTATATTCCTGCGTCACCGCGCTTCGTCGACCCCACGCCTCGGGATGCACTTCCATCGCTGCAGCCGATTCAGCACTTGGAGAATCGACAGCCGATCCTGAGGAAATCCGACGTCTGGCGCACACCGGACAGGCGACCGCTGTGCTATCACTGTGGTGAAGCTGGACATGTGTACCGGGAATGCCGCCTTGGACTCCAGGGTTTCACCGTCGACTCGCCAAGGCCAAGATTCGGCGAAAGACCGAGAGCTGTCGAAGAATACCTCTCCCAGCAGCGCATGCCACTGCCCTCGCGCCGGCCGTCGCGGTCACCGTCTCCAAGACGATCTTCGCCAAATTTTCGGAGCTTCCCAGGGGCGCCGGCGCGTTTGCCAAGCCCTGGGCTGGAAAACTAACGACAGCGACCTTCGGGAGCGAGGCCGCTGACAGTCGACGCAAGCAAGGCCTCCCATCGACGCGAGCACGGACCCGCAGCGAATCGCCGACGACAGCAACGAAAACCGGAAGCAGATTTTCTTTGGACATACCTGTGGTACTCGACGGCCGCCACGACGTTAGTGCGTTATTGGACACGGGTGCCGATTATTCGATCATGAGCGGAAAACTAGCAGCGCACCTGAGGAAAGTTGTTACACCTTGGTATGAAACACAAAGTCGTACTGCCGGCGGGCATGTTGTCACCCCAATCGGCATGTGCACTATCAGGGTGACCATTCGGGGTCGTACGTTTCTCGCCAGCTACCTGGTCCTCCGTGACTGTTCCCGAGACCTAATCTTGGTAGTCGACTTTTTGCGGGAGCACGGTGCTATTATCGATCTCCGCGAGCGTACCGTGATGTTCTCGACAGCTGGATCCACTGACAAATCTGACGACAGCCATGACAGCACGTTTCGCGTTTCTGCCGACAGCGTAACGTTGCCTCCGCGTTCAAGTGTCTTAGTTGATGTGGTGTGCGACAAATTACGTGATGGTGAGGCTGTCGCCGAAGGCAACTTGACGCTTTTGTTCACACTAGGCGTCTGCGCGGCCCGCAGCCTCGTCACGCTTTGTGACGGACGGTCTGCGCTGCTTGTGACTAATTTTAGTAATGAGTACCGGCACCTGTTCCGTCACACCGCCATCGCTTTTGCCTACCCTGTCGCAGACGTTGCCGAATGTTTCACATCCACATCAGTAAACGATGGGCTTCAACCGACACCAAGGGACGTGGCTTCGTTACTTGCCAAAGTTGATGTTAACCCGACCCTCACGGAGCAACAACAGACAGCACTACGTGAACTTCTACATCAATTTAAAGAGTGCTTCGCGTCCACCTCGAAGGTTCGTCAGGCGCCAATCACCAAACACCGAATAAATACGTATACCGACGCCTCGCCCATAAAACAACACCCTTACCGCGTTTCAGCAAAGGAACGTGATGTGATAAATGCTCAAGTCGAAGAGACGCTGCAAGATGACGTTAAACAACCTTCCCAGAGTCCCTGGTCATCTCCGGTCGTTCTCGTGAAGAAAAAAGACGGAACGCTGCGCTTCTGCGTGGACTACAGAAAGCTTAACAGTGTGACTAAAAAAGACGTCTATCCGCTGCCCCGCATCGATGATTCACTCGAGAGACTGCGGCGGGCCAAGTATTTTTCATCTATAGATTTGAAAAGCGGGTACTGGCAGATTGAAGTTGATGAACGAGATCGTGAAAAAACTGCCTTTGTTACACCGGATGGCCTGTATGAATTCAAAGTGCTTCCCTTCGGCCTATGTTCCGCACCTGCGACATTCCAGAGAATGATGTGCACTGTTCTTACCGGTCTAAAGTGGCACACTTGCTTAGTTTATCTGGATGATGTCGTCGTGTTTTCTGTCACCTTTGAGGAACACCTGAAGCGTCTGCAGACTGTGCCGGAAGCACTCCGCCCGGATAACCTCACGCTGAAGCCAGAAAAATGCCACTTCGGTTACAAAGAACTCAAGTTTCTCGGCCATGTGGTCAGTGCGGACGGTGCTCGGCCCGACCCGGACAAGAGCACCGCCGTAGCCTCGTTTCCTGTTCCCCGTGACAAGAAGGCAGTGCGTCGCTTTCTCGGACTCTGCGCGTACTATCGCCGCTTCAATGCCAATTTTTCTCGGATTGCGGAACCACTCACTCGACTCACCCGTGAAGACGTACCGTTCGTCTGGAACGAAGAGCAGGAGGCGGCTTTCACTGAGCTACGGGAGCGTAGGCAGACACCACCAGTCCTCGCTCACTTTGACCAGGATGCGGATACCGAGATTCATACTGATGCCAGCAACGTGGGTCTTGGTGCCGTCCTCGTCCAACAACAAGAGGGCCCGGAACGAGTGATAGCTTACGCCAGCCGCACTCTCTCCCACGCCGAGGTAAACTACTCCACGTCGGAGAAAGAGTGCCTCGCGGTTGTGTGGGCCACGATGAAATGTAGGCCTTACCTTTGCGGGCGCCACTTCAAGGTAGTGACCGACCATCATTCGGTGTGCTGGTTAGCCAACCTACGTGACCCGTGCGGGCGAATGGCACGATGGAGTCTTCGTCTGCAGGAATTCGATTTCACTATCATTTACAAATCTGGCCGCAAGCACGAAGATGCTGATTCATAGTCCCGTGCTCCTGTCGAAGCTTGTAACCACGACGTCGAGGATGACAGCGGCTTCCTTGGAGTCCTTACTACAACGGATCTAGCTACACGACAGCGCGAGGACGACGATATCCGTGCAATCATCGAAAGCCTCGATGGGACTCTCCCTTACCTCGACGTCTTTCTCGAAGTCTGCCATCGTTCTGCCTGCGAGATGGGGTCCTGTATAAGAAAAACACTAACGCCAACGAGAGGCCCTACCTTCTCGTCGTACCCACTGACATGCGTGACGACATTCTTCTCGCCTGCCACGACGACCCCACATCTGGTCACTTAGGTTCCTCTCGAACTTTCGCCAGAGTTCGACACGCGTACTATTGGCCTAAGCTTTCCGCATCCGTAAAGCGGTACGTAAAAAGCTGCCGGGAATGTCAACGCCGCAAATCCCCGCCACTGAAGCCCGCGGGGCTTCTTCAACCGATCGCACCACCTAGGGCGCCATTCGATCAAATAGGAATGGATTTACTGGGGCCCTTTCCGCTGTCATCTGCCGGGAACAAGTGGATCGTCGTAGCCACAGACTATTTGACGAAATACGCCGAGACAAAGGCACTACAGCGCGCTACGGCTACCGATGTTGCCCAGTTTTTCATTGACCAGATCGTTCTTAGACATGGCGCCCCGTCGTGCGTAATCACAGACAGAGGAACAGCTTTCACGGCCCAGCTCATCCATGACGTATTCAAGCTCAGCTACACGAGCCATCGCAAGACCACGGCATATCATCCGCAGACCAATGGCTTGACAGAGCGACTCAACAAAACCATCGCCAACATGTTATCCATGATGAGTGAATGGAAGGGGAACAGAATGGAAGGGGAACACTTTCATACAAAGATCGGGGGTCTGCATAGGATCGAAAGTCGCGCCTGTTCTTAGCAATATTTTTTTAGGAATGGTCGACACGAATGTAAAAAGCAGACTGGGTGACAGTGTAATGAAGGTGTTGCGTTACGTAGACGATTTTTTGATCTTTGTTAAGGATTCGGACTTTTCAGATACGGTAAAAAATGTCCTCGGTCTTTTTCATGAATGTGGGCGTGGTTTGAAATTCACTTATGAAGTGCCACAGAATAGCCAGTTACAATTCCTAGACGTCAATCTTAAGCTGTGCGAAAAACATGTGTGCTGGCAGTACTATCCAAGGTCGAACAAACCAATACTGAATTTCAACTCTGCACATTCGAAAGTTGTAAAAAATGGTATTGCTTTTTCTTGCTTGTTCGCGGCCTTGTTTAAAACGTGTACTCATTTAATCTCGGACAGTTTCTTAAGACAAATTGAACGTCTCAGGTGTTCGGGTTTTTCAAATGATGTTCTTAGAATGAGCGTGCAGAAGCTCATCAAGCGAATGAAGTCAACACGAAAAAAAAAAAAGAAAAGAAAAGACAGCGCTGGTGTTCGTGTCCCTCCTTTTCCTGTGTCTTCGTCGTTTTGCGCTGAAAACCACTCATCATGATTAACGCAATCCAACTCGCCCAAATGTCAGTTCTTCTCTGTATGTTATCCATGTACGTAGATGTCCAGCATAAGACGTGGGACCAGGTGCTACCGTACGTGACATTCGCGTACAATGCTGGCATCCAGGAAACTACACGATTCACGCCTTTCCGTCTTGTCTATGGACTAGAGGTCCAGACTATGCTGGATGCCATGCTTCCACACAATTGCGACGCTTTGCTCACACCTGACGCTTTGCAACTTACCCAGTACCCCGAAGAAGCGCGCCAATTAGAGCACCTGCATATTACGCAACAGCAGAGTACAGATGCACGCCGCTACAACGCTCGCCATCGACAAGTTGATTATCACCCAGGTGATCAAGTTTGGGTGTGCACTCCAGTTCGACGCCAAGGGTTGTCAGAAAACTGCTCAGTGGCTACTTTGGACCCTACAAGGTGTTGAGACGCATTAGTCACGTGAACTACGACGTTGTTCCCGACGGGGCCTCGTCGCCGCGGCGTCGAAGGCACCCCTCGGAGATTGTGCACGTTGTGCGACTGAAGCCATATTTCACGTGGTAGTGCGACTTTGTCTGAGCATTATTGCTTTGTTTTTGTGAATGTGCGTACTTTCCGCTGGTTTGCTCTTCCCCGTCTTTGCCTGTTCACTTGCCGGTTTTTTTTTTTCAAAGGGGGAAAGAATGCCACTAGTTCAACAGGTACGGCGAGCGCGAGTCAGCAAGCCACTGGAATGGAAGATGTGCTGGGACAGCGCGCGCTCTCGCTAGTTGTTGTTGTGGTTTGGACAGCCATCTTGCCAGGCTTGTGTGCGTTTCTCCGCCGGCTCAGTTCTTGCTTGTTCAAGACCTCTTGTAGCACGTGCCAATAGGAACAAGTACATCGCCTGTGTTAAAGAAGTTGTGTATGTCATTGCATTATCATGTGGTGGGGAGTACGTAAGGCAAACGAAACGGTGTGTCAATGTTCGGCTGAGAGAGCATGAGCTCTCACTTCGAGGGGTTGCGCGACTTCATCTGCCGGATCATTGCAGGTCATGTGGGTGTCGTCCTATCTTTAACAAAACCACCGTCATTTTTAAACACGCGAACCAATTGACAAGAGAAATTGCTGAGGCCTATAACATATCGATTATAGACAAGAGCTGTATTAGTGAGGCGTCCGTTTTTCTGCATGAGGAGGAATTTGATTATTTGTGCCGATCTTGAATATCTGTATTTATGACGACGCTGCCGGAATGTTTCCTTGTGTCTTGAGGATGTGACAGGTCTTTCTACATGCTGTATGTATGTTTCACAATTCAATTTTCAATAAAAATCAGTTGAAAGTCAGCGCCGTGGTGTTCATTTGCTCCTTCCTTGTGCCCGTGTATCTAGTGTTGCGCTGTTAACAAAGTTCACGATGAATCCCAACGAACTGGCCCAACTTGCCGTGTTACTGCAAAAGTACTAGTGACCATGCCTTGCCGTCGACGTCGCCCGTTACGTAAGGACTTGTCGAGACTGCCAGCGACGGAAGACACCGCCCACTAAACCAGCAGGCTTCCTTCAGCCCATCGAGCCTCCTCGACGACCGTTCCATCAGATCGGGATGGACCTCCTGGGGTCGTTCCCAACGTCGACTTGCAGAAATAAATGGGTCGTCGTAGCAACCGACTACCTCACCCGCTTCGCCGAAACAAAGGCTCTGCCCAAAGGTAGTACTGCCGAGGTAGCCTAGTTCTTCGTTGAGAACATCGTCCTTCGACATGGCGCCCCAGAGGTTCTCATCACCGACAGAGGTACGGCGTTTACTGCTGACTGTTTCCAATGAAAACAAGAATATCGTCCTAATGGGAGATATTAATATCAATATTCTGGATGAATGTAGTAGTCATAGCAGAGAGTACGTAAACATATGCCATGGGTATGGTGTCGAATCGTTGCTTCAACTACCCACTAGAAATACTACTAACTCCAGCACTCCCATTGATCACGCGCTAACAAACCTGCTTCATCTCCCTGAGGCTTTTATTGTTAGAAGCAACATAACAGATTATTTTCCAATCGTATTGCGTTTTCAGCGCCTTAATCATGCCTCTGAAACTATGTACACAAAATCAATATTTGATAAAGATCACTACAAAGAGTTAGCCACCAGATCAGACTGGTCGCTCGTTACATCGTTGCATGATGCTGAGGCCTCTTACAATAAACTCGTTGAGCTAGTCAAGGACTTCATAAAATCCTCATCTACAACGGTGGTTAAGTGCCGCAAACATTTCGCTTCTCCCTCGGATCCCTGGCTTACAACGGGATTATTGAAAAGCATGCGTAAAAAAGAAAACATATATCGCAAATGTAAAAATCGGCCATTTAACTAATCACTTAAGGTTCACTACATGAAGTTTTGCACTTTGCTAACTCATCTGCTTAAAGAAGCGAAAAAAACTTACTATGAAAATTTGATAGTTAAAACTGGGCATGACTCCCGAAAACAATGGCAGATACGTAATACGTTTCTGAATAAAAATTCTACTAGGAAAAGAGTAACGAAAATTCAAGAGAAAGACCCTATACTTACGAACCCTACAGATATTGCATGCGCGTTCACCAACTTTTTTGCTTCCATTCCCGATACCCCAGACGTCAACGACACCCTCCTGTCACGCCTGACGCCATAACCATTTTATCTCTTCCCAACTGACCCAAGCGAAGTTCGTGATACGATCATGAATCTTAAGAACTGTAGTCCTGGTTTAGATTCTATATGCTGCCATCATATCAAGGACATTGTTGACAACATAAGCGAAGCGTTCTGTCACATTGTCAATTTAATTTTTAGAACATCAGTATTTCCGAATGACATGAAGAGATCGAAAATAATTCCAGTGTATAAAAAAGGAGACGCCAGTTTATTAGCAAACTACAGGCCTATATCTATTTTGCCATGTTTCAGTAAAATTATTGAAAAAATGATTGAAAAAAGGCTTTCTAATTATTTGGATCAGTTTAAACTATTAACGCCAAGACAATTTGGTTTTCGTCGGGGATATTCCACTGACTTAGCCTTAATCGCACTTACTGACAATATTAAAGCAGAAATTGACCGGGGTAGATTCGTGGGATCTGTTTTTATCGATTACTCAAAAGCATTTGATTCCCTAGATCATAGCATTCTCTGTTCTAAACTCGACGCTTATGGCATAACAGGTCCATCGTTGGAGCTTCTGCGCAGTTACCTACACGATCGACAGCAACAGGTTTGCATTTCAGGAGTGCTGTCTGACACACAAATAATTAACACTGGTGTTCCACAGGGGTCCATACAAGGACCGCTCTTATTCCTCAGAATTGTGGTGAATTGGGCCTGTTGGTTGATCATCTTAAACACTTCGTAGCGCAGGGAAAAACAGACACAAAGAAACGACACCAGACAACATACATTCCTCGTATATATTAATGATTTTCCGAACTGCCTCACTTCTACTTCATGTCTTCTGTACGTGGATGATACCACTGTTTTCACTGCTGATAGCGACATAAATGCACTGACAGACAGATTGAACAATGAACTAAACAATATCAATTGTTGGTGTCAAAAAATAAGTTGCTGATGAACCCACAAAAGACAAAATATATGGTTTTTAGTTCGCACAGTAAACCTCGATCTAATATTGTTCCAGTGTACATAGGATCCCACCCCATACCAGTATCTAACGAATGTTCATTTTTAGGTATTCAACTTGATTCATTTTTGAAATTTAATATTCACATCAACTTATTAAAAAAGAAAATGGTATACGGCGTCAGGGTCCTCTTAAAGGCGAGACACTACTTTCAAAGGCACACTCTATTGACATTGTACTATGCCTTTATCTTCAGTCATGTAAATTATTGTATAGCATCATGGGGCCTCACATATCACTGTCATATAGCCCCTTTGCAACACATGCAAAATATTGCTGTTCGCATTATCACTTCGGCTCCTTATAACGCTCATGTTACCTCCATTTTCACCGAGTTAAATCTGCTCACAATAAATAAGCTTATCTCCTACAATCATGGCATCGTAATTTATCGCATGCTTAAGAATCCACATTTACTTTATGTCGTTGGTCGAAACAGTCCTGCTAATCCAAATAGTACTAGGTTCTCTTCGAAAAAAAAAACCGGCAGATCCCACCCACTGTGGGAATCGATGTAACGCGAAGCAGCCAGCAAGAAGAAAATCATGCTGTACATAATATGCATGCCATTATTTACAGGTCAGGACCTGTCATTTGTGTTCATCATACAGTCACGTCGCGCAATACAAATTTTGATGTATATCAAGCTAGCGAACTGGACGCAAGCGCACCATGAACGTGGAACGTAAATAGCTTTGTAGATGACATGCATGCCAGGATTTTCATGTTACCACCTGCTACTTACTTCGCTTAATTTTTTACCTCAAATCGCAGCGAGACGCGAGACCGATCTGCCTCCGTTTCGCATGAGTTCGTATTCTCGCGCTTTGCGCATCGTGCAGACGCCATCCGCGTTCCAGAGTTTGAATTAATGTACACTTTGTCATTTCCAAAGTGTGTTCCTCGAACGCCTGTGCCCACTGAGACGGGGTCGGTCAGAATGAAACGTGATACGCGCGTGTCCCTCCTTGCATGATTAGAGACGCCGGGCCCAGGGACGCTACGCAAGCAAAGCGCGAGCGCTGTAGAGTCCAACGCGACCGGCGTCCATTTGCGCGCCCCGGCGCCAACCTGGCACCATGCCAAGGCACGGCTGGAGGGACGGACGCACGACCGGACGGACGGACGTGAGCATGAGACATTAAAGGCTTTCGCCCTAAATATTTGGTGTATATGAAGCTAGCGAAACGGCCACGAGAGTGTCATGAGCGTGGCATGCAAGTCATGTTGCACATGACATATCATGAATTTTATACTACCACTTGTTATTTATGCTCTTCATACAATCACGTCGCTGAATACCAAATTTGGTGTATATCAAGCTAGCGAAACGGCCGTCAGCGCGCCATGAGCGTGGCATGCGTCATGTTGCACATGACATGCGGGTCATGATTTTCATATTACCACCTGCCATTTATGCTGGTCATGCAGAAATGTCTCATCGTACCAATTTTTTGGATATATCAAGTTAAGAAAACTGCCTCAGACTATGGCTATGGCGCGTAAATCATATTTTTCTTGACAAGTTAGTCATGATTTTTATGATATGACCAGTCACTCATGTTTGTCATACATTGATGTTATTCCATACCAATTTTGGTATAAATCCCATTAACGATACGGCCCGGAGAGCACAAAGTCGTAGGCGGCTAGATAGATAGATAGATAGATAGATAGATAGATAGATAGATAGATAGATAGATAGATAGATAGATAGATAGATAGATAGATAGATAGATAGATAGATACGCTTAAAGTCGACGAAGTTCGCTAAGAAATGCTTCGCATTTTTTTCTTGACAAGTTAGTCATGATTTTTATGATATGACCAGTCACTCATGTTTGTCATACATTGATGTTATTCCATACCAATTTTGGTATAAATCCCATTAACGATACGGCCAGGAGACCAGAAAGTCGTAGGCGGCTAGATAGATAGATAGATAGATAGATAGATAGATAGATAGATAGATAGATAGATAGATAGATAGATAGATAGATAGATAGATAGATAGATAGATAGATAGATAGATAGATAGATAGATAGATAGATAGATAGATAGATAGATAGATAGATAGATAGATAGATAGATAGATACGCTTAAAGTCGACGAAGTTCGCTAAGAAATGCTTCGCATTTTTTTCTTGACAAGTTAGTCATGATTTTTATGATATGACCAGTCAATCATGTTTGTCATAGAGTCATGTTATTCCATACCAATTTTGGTATAAATCCCATTAACGATACGGCCCGGAGAGCACAAAGTCATAGGCGGCTAGCTGGATAGATAGATAGATAGATAGATAGATAGATAGATAGATAGATAGATAGATAGATAGATAGATAGATAGATAGATAGATAGATAGATAGATAGATAGATAGATAGATAGATAGATAGATAGATAGATAGATAGATAGATAGATAGATAGATACGCTCAAAGTCGACGAAGTTCGCTAAGAAATGCTTCGCATTTAATAACATTTTACTTCCGAAGTCACGAAGCAACTACGGAAAACTAACTGTTGGTTTTGCTAGCGTGAAACTATGGAATGATCTACCAGTTCATTTAAAGTCTTCACCTACACAGTGATCATACCAACAATCATTAAAAGCTTATATGGTTTCTTTGTGAACGCTACCATTCTTTATCTCTTGTTAACTTTTTGATTTGCTTTTTCATTATTTCTTTGTAAACTCTATCCTTTCAGTGTATTTTTCTCGTTTGTTTTATGCAATGAAATGTTGTGTTACCACATGCTTCTTCATCATTGTAAGCAATATGCAACTTTCGTATATATTTCTGTTTTCAACCATTGCATATTTAGTTTTGTTCTGTAATTAATAAGAAGAGGTCCCGCTACAGTTTTTTAACTATGGGACCTCTTTCTGTATACTTTCATCTGTTGTGTAATACCTTGAGAAACAACAAACTTGAACTTGAACTTGACCTAACTCAGGCGATCTTGGGATACAGCCAGACAAGCCACTGCCGGACCACCGCGTACCACCCAAAGACCAACGGCCTGACCGAGCGTCTAAATAAGACCATCGCCGACATGCTGGCCATGTACGTCGACGTCGAACACAAGACGTGGGATGCCATCCTTCCGTACATGGCATTTGCATACAACACGGCCGTGCAGGAGACGACGCAGATGAAGCCATACAAGTTGGTCTACGGAAGGAACCCGGTAACGACGCTCGACGCCATGCTGCCCAACGTCACCGACGAAGAAAACCTCGACGTGACTGTCTACCTTCACGCGCCGAAGAAGCCCGACAACTCGCCCGCCTGCGCATAAAGAATCAGCAGACGACCGACAGCCGCCGTTACAATCTCCGACGACGCCTCATGGAATACCAGCCATGCGACCGCGTTTGGGTGTGGACGCCGATACGCCGACGTGAACTCTGTGAAAAGCTTCTTCGGCGATACTTCGGGCCATACAAAGTGCTTCGACGTCTAGGCGCTCTGGACTACGAGGTTGTCCCGGACGGCGTTACGAACTCTCAACGGCGCCGTGCGCGACCTGAAGTCGTCCATGTCGCGTGCCTGAAGCCGTATTACGCACGTTCGCGAACCTGAGGACTGCACTTATTGCTTTATTATTGTACTTTCTTTCTTGATTGTTGTGAATTATTGTTGCATGCATTTTTTTCCCAGTGTTTTGTTTTAAGCATCGGGACGATGCTTTTTTAGAGGGGGGGGCATTGCCGCGCGCGTTTCTTACTTTCACTTTTGCTCTATTTGGTTTTCGCCCACAAAAACTGTCAGCAATGCTCAGCGCGAACCGCGCCTCATTCTTCTAGAGGCTTCGCGATTATTGTAGATCATTTTGATAAGATTGCGCGCAAGACGCGTACACTCGAGCTTATTCCAGAGCTTGCGCGACAACTAGTGATAAGGCTGGAATATTCGATGACACACGTATAAATGCCGACGAGCTTCACCAATAGTCAGTATTTCGACGACCGACGCTCTGTTCGCCGCTATCATTGTACAGCGTGCCTTGTTGCTGTAATCTGACTTTTCGTTTCCCCGCCACAAGTTCGGCTAAATAAAGAATTTCATCTTGGACACGTCGCCTGCTGCCTTCGTCGACGTCACAACCACGTGACAATCCTATTACTAGGTTTCTGTGAATATTCGACCACTTCGAATATTCGAATGAATATTCCGAATTCGCTTCGATACGAATTTAAATTATCAAAAATCTCGAAGTATTCGAAATGAAAGAATAGACGTGTATAAACCTCATGTAACCCCCTGTAAATATTCTTTTACTTCAGTGGAGAAGTGCTGTACAGTGAACAGATCAATCCAGGCGAAATCCGCACTGCCGCGAAGCACCACTCCAAGGTTGAATCAACATAATTATTACCCTCACATCAATTAATAAATTTTTAAATTAAAAAAAGGATGTTATGCGGGCTTATGTGCTCCAAGTACAGTTCAAACGTAATGTATTTTACAGGTTATCACTTGCATTCTACCGAAAGTCAAATTCTGCTACTATTCAAAGTTGCTTCCACATTTCCTTTGAACCAAACAGAATGACATATGGTCATCCCTTCTTTCAATTAAAAAAAATATTGTGCAGGTTAGTTCAGTTATGACTAATATGCTAATTTTTCATTATAATATATTATATATACTATTCGAATTCGATTCGAAATTATTCGACCAAGTCACTTTTAGCTTCCAACCTAAAATTTACTATTCACATAAGCCTACCTATTAAAAATTCACCGACCCATCGTCGCCATCGCGCAGGCCTTGGCGCGCGTTTCGTTAAATCTTTGTTTGAAACACAGTTTCTTTCAATCTTTGGTTTTATGCGTCCCGTATGGCTTGTGCGATGGTGACGATGCGTCTGCGCATTGGGAATAGTATGCATGTGCCACAATTTCCTAGTCTCGATTAAAGAAGGCCTGTTGTTCGATTTCGAAGACGTGTGTATACAGCGCGAAGATAGAACACGCACACGCACGAAGCGCAGACTTGAAACTGCGTTTATTATTTGAAGGTACAACATTTCTGCAGATTAAACAGAAGCAATCGCACCGATAATCATACAGAACGCGACAATGTGACAAGACCACGTGCGTGTTACATTCCTGGAAGGGTCCTAATGTGACCATCTAAGAGATCTATTTCCTTTCTTAGTAATGACAACCCACCACGGTAATCTAGTGGTTAAGGCGCTCGACTGCTGACCTGAAGTTCGCGGAGTCGAATCCCGGCTGCGTCGGCCGCATTTTCGACGGAGGCGGAAATGCCGGAGGCCCGTGTACTCTAAGAAATAATCGAGTAAAAAGGGCGTCTTTTTGCTACACAACTATAATCGTCATCTACCCCACGTACTTTCCTGGCGTTATCACCACCGTCCTGGCACTTCCCGGTCACGAACGCCGCGCGCTTTATCGGCGTGACATAGCATTCTTCATAAGAATGTGCCGGGAGCCGGGTTTTCAAGAGGGGAAGCGTGAGCAAGCCGATTATTGTTGTGGAGCAGAAATGCTCCCAAAATACTCGACTTTTTCTTAGAGTGCACGTGCACCTTAAGGAACCCAAGGGTGTCGAAATTCCCGGCGCCCTCCACTACGGCGTCCCTCATAATCACATCTAAACCCCAAAAATGATTAATTACAGACACTGGGCGTGGACTAACGCAAGTGTCACCTCTTCTTGCGATGAAGAAAGCCTCGATGAGGCCTTTTTGTGTTCTTGCCTTGGAAAGGAATTTTTCTTCCAGCTGAGGAAAACAGCTCGTGCTGTTGCGGTTGCTGCAGTGCAAGGAAAGATTACTGCGCGAGCTAGTGCGCGATTGCTCTCGGCTTAGAGTAAGCGCCTGTAAGGTGTTTCTTTCTTTTGTGAATGTGCTTGAGCGCTACGAAGACGTGTGTTAGCACATCAGTGAGCCAAGGGGGAAAAATCACGCCATATCCACGAAGTGAATGATGATGAGTGGGCGAAGCTCGATCGTTTTCATCCATGACAGAAAGCGAATGTGTGGTCTGGAACGCGCTTATACTTCATGGTCATCAGCGTCATCGTCATCGTTATCACGTGTAGTGGGTACATTTATTTATTATTTATTTATTATACCCTCAGGGTCCACAGACATTACAGAGGGGAGTGGTAAGACACTAAATACAATACTGCAAGTACAAAGAGGCAATACAATACAATAATAGTTAATGGTAGGCACAGTATAGCATGAATGTAAAGCAGAAATATACATATTAAAAAAAAGAACCTTACTAAATATACAATAATAGCTTTAACAAGGCAACATACAACAGGTAATTGTGCAATGGATTATATATACAAGTATGGCTAGGAAGATGCAAAATACAACTGGGTTTACGAAAGATTGGTTAACAAAGTCACAAATCTGTCATGATCTGAAATAGTTACTAGTGATGCGGGAAGGCAATTCCAATCATTTGATGTGCGTGGTATGTATGACTGACGGAATGATTCAGTATTAGACGACGGAATGCCACCCTTATGAGCATGATCTAAACGGCGCGAGACATAATGAGGAGGAAGTATTAGCAAATCACGTAGGTGGCAATGATGATAGAGTTTGTGAAAAAGTGTTAAACGGAGGAATCTACGACGAGAAGCAAGTGAAGGTAATTTAAGATTAGTTTTCATTAGTGTGATGCTCGCGTTTCGGTCGTAATTAGATAGTATAAATCGGACAGAGTTATTTTGTACCGTTTCTAATGAACGCATCAAATTATTATGATACGGATCCCAAATCGATGCGGAATACTCAAGTTTAGTACGAATGAGTGTTTTAAACAGCATTAGTTTTACAGATGAAGGTGATTTTGCGAAGTTACGGCGAAGATATCCGAGCATGCGATTAGCGTTACAAACAACGTAGCTGATATGAGTATTCCATGTTAGGTTGTTACTGATATGAACTCCGAGATACTTGTATGAAGTTACACAGTCTAATTGTGTGTTATTTAGGTTATAAGCTGGTAAACTAGTTATTGTTCTGGACACATGCATGAATTTACATTTTTATTGTTCAGTTCCATAAGCCATGTGTTACACCAGTTAAGTACAGCATTAAGGTCAGATTGAAGAAGGGAGACTTCGTTAGGTCCAGTTATTTCACGGAAAATGACACAATCATCGGCAAATAAATGAACACATGAGGAGACAGAAGATGGCAAATCGTTAATATTATTAGAAAAAGAAGAGGGCCGAAGACGGAGCCCTGTGGTACTCCAAAATTTACTGCACATTCTTCGGAATTAGTTCCATTAGCTGAGACAAATTGAGAGTGGTTAATAAGGAAACTTTCAATCCAGGTTACAAGGCTGGGATGAAGTTTAAGTAGACGTAATTTATAAATGAGCAGTTTGTGGCACACCTTGTAAAAAGCTTTAGAAAAATCTAGGAAAATACAGTCGACCAAAGATCCATTGTCAAGAAGGGAGTTTAGTTTATGTACGAACAGCGTTAGTTGTGTTTCGCAGGAGTATGATTTGCGAAATTCATGCTGCGATTGTGTGAAAAATGAGTGCGACTCTAAAAAGTTAGCTAGATGAGAAGCCAGAATGTGTTCTAATATTTTGCAGGGTATACTAGTGAGAGAAATGGGTCTATAGTTCAAAGGAGAGTGCTTGTTACCCGATTTATGGATTGGAACTACCTTCCCGACTTTCCACTCAGATGGGAGAACACCGTCGTTAAATGACCGTTGAAAAAGTTTAGTTAGGTTTATGGATGAATAGCATACAGTGCTTTGGAGAAACTTGACATTTATTTGATCGCTACCCGGTGCCGAGGATGGTTTTAATGACTTAATAATGCTAGAGACACCATCGTAACTGATAGTGATAGGAAACATTTCATCGTGATCATACGGTTGCATAAAGTGGGGAGTGGCAAGGGTTGGTAAAGAAAAATTTTTTGAGAAAACGTCATTCAGTATGTTGGAACATTGGTCGGCCGGTACAGCGTCACCCCTAATATCGTTAAGTACAATTACATCGTTGTCTTGAGGATTAACCACGCGCCAAAATTTTTTAGGGTTAGTCTGTAGCATGGAAGGTAAGGTGTCGCCTAGGAATCGATCTTTCGCGACTTTTAAGGCCTGCGTGTATTCATCAGCACTTTGTTTGTAAGCTGACCAACGAGCACTATTATTATTGAGTTTAGCCGATTTGAACAGACGCTTCTTTTTGTTGGACAAGTGTTTTAGCTGATGATTATACCATGGCTTTTTTGGGTTGGAGGACATCTTGTAAACAGGGATGTGCTTATCTGTTAATTCGACAACCTTGGCGAGAAAGATACTCCAGTTTGACTGAACGATGCGATCATCGAAATCACGTAAATATTCATCCATAAATACAGCAAGTTCACTGTTAATGGTGACAAAGTCAGCCTTGTGATAACTTCTTAATGTCTTGATCGTTTTAGTCCTTTTAGGTAGCTCAAGGCAAGCTTTGAACGAAAGTAAGCTATGGTCACTTATCCCTGGAAGGCATGTTATTTCAGAAACTAGATCGGGTCGGGTTGTCAAGATTAGATCAAGTGTATTTGAAACAAACGGGGTTATTCTGGTTGGTTCCTTAGTCAGCTGTGCGAGAGAAAATGTACTGCACAGCTCTAGCAAATCTTGCGCCATAGATGAATTGGGGTACACTGTGACGGGTTCATTTTTCCATAAAATATTAGGCATATTGAAATCACCAAGTAGGAAAATTGGCAGTGTGGCGTAACGAGAAAAAAACACTATTAATTGAATTGTGCAAGTCACACACAAACGTTGTAGTGGAACTTGGGGGGCGATAACAAACACCCAAAATTATTTTTGATAGGCTAGTTCAACGACTGCCCATACAATCTCCAAACTGAACACAGTTTGAATACAATCTGAAGGCAGCCTTTTATTTATCGCCAAAAGCACGCCGCCACCAGAACGTGTAACGCGGTCACAGCGGTAAATAGAAAAATCGCGTGCGTTGGCAAATAATTCGTGGTATCCGATTTCCGGCTGAAGCCATGTTTCTGTCAACACGATTACATCTGGTTCGCATGTGTCAATGGCTGATTCCCATGAAGCACGCTTGTTGATGGCGCTTCTGATGTTAGTAAAAAGAAATGATGTATTGAGCAGTTCACGTTTGCTGACCCTGTCGCATTCCTATTTCACGGGGCGATGAAACTGCCGAGTATCAGATGCGTTCTGCGAAGCATGCTTTGTAGTGCCAGTCATAGCTCTGGGCGCTCGCAACGACTCTACTTCTTTTACACATTTGCTTATCGGGTCATAGACGTAATGCTTTTTATTCATGATTAACTTTTTGTAACGCATTTGATATGTGTTTACGCCAGGTTGATTCCGTGCAAACTCGAATAATTTTAGTCTCACTTCACGTGTAGATACACAGAAGTCTTCGGCAACACTTATATATTTTCCTTTTAGTGTTGCTCTCGCAGAAAGCACTTTTTCTTTACATTTAAAGTCCGAAAATTTAACAATTATAGGCCGGGCATTTGCTTGGCGTGTACGAGCCTAACCGATGGGCGCGCTCGATTGCGTTGTCTGGTACGACATCAAGCGCACTTGTTAGGATCGACATTATCTTCGATTCAGATTGTTCCCACGATTCTTGAGAGTCTGGAATACCTCGAAAAATTACGTTATTGCGCCGGGAGCTGTCCTCCTGCTCATTTAGGCGAGATTCCAAGTGCTCAAGATGTTTATCAAACGACCTGACCGACCCCTCCACGCTATCAACAGCCTGCTCTAAGCGCTCGATAGCGTTAGTTTTTGCTTCCAATTCATCTTCATCGAGCCTTTTTCTGTATCGTTGCCACTTGGGCTTCGATTTTCTTTTGGCTCGTCCTTATTTCTTTGACCTCAGTTGCTAACGTGTTCTGTACTTTGGCTGACTGAGTTGACTGCGCATGAAGGTCCTTAATGAGCTTATATATAACTGTCATCTTTTCGGAAGGATCATCGGGCAATTTATCCACATCAAGCAAAGCTCTAGTACGTCTGTCAGGGCTCGGATTAGCTACAACATCACCAGAACGAAGCAACAGGAACACCATCGAAAAACAATCGCATGCAATATCGACAAGCACTTCCGGGCACGGAAGCAGGATCAGACACCTGTTATCACTTTTCTTAGCGTACAAAGAACATGGCTTACACACCTGTAAAAGGCAGAAGCGTGGAAATTGAGGCATACTGTCTCGGTGCGTGCCTCCGTGTCCACTGAAGCAAGTGTTGCAGCGCCATCCGCCTAAGTCCTGTCCTGGTAGTGACGTCATCGTCGAAAATGGCCATGCGCCATTTTCGGGTCGACAATGCTTGCATCAGAGGTTGATTTCTTTCCGTGCTGGAAGTCAGGCGGTTGGTAACCACGATTGCGGGGCGGAAACTGCCATGCACGCGTGGAACATGGCGAAGTCTGCAGCGATGGTTGCAGCACCAAGAGCGAAGACAGGTAAGCCTGTAAAAGGCAGAAGCGTGGAAATTCAGGCATACTGCACTCCTTAAATAAAAAGAGAGTCAAAAGAGAGTCACGGCTGCTTGACTCTCTTTGTGGCAGCCGATGACCACCCTTTTTTCCTAAGGGGAGTCACAATACTCTGGTCGGCGCTCTTGGATGAAATAAATGACTCCCTTTCTCTAGGGTAGTCAGTGATGGGCATTTTTAAAGAAAATGAGCCTAGAGATTGAAAATAAATAAATAAATAAATAAATGCTGACAGTGAGAGATCTGTGGTCTTCGCTAACGTTCTCTGCGTCGAGTCAGGCACAGTATGACGCCGCTACATCAAAATTGACAATTAGAAAAAAAAAACACTTCAATTAACATTTTAATTTTCAACTTGAGGGCACTACCTTATATGGGAAATTTGTAGGCCGTCACCATTTAAGGCATACACACTTTTTAAAAATCTGAAAAATTGCACAAAATTTTTTATTATTTTTCGCATTTTCTGTTTTTTCCTCACTCTCCCCGACGTGTTTTCGACGGAGAGTAACCGCCGCACGAGACGTTAGTAACTCAACCCCTGACGAAGGGAGGACCCCTCCCGAATTTGTTGGGAAATGAATAAATATATCATTGCTGACAACGCCCCGTTGTGTTATAATTCATATATATATATATATATATATATATATATATATATATATATATATATATATATATATATATATATATATATACACACGCATCATACATAAGCGTGCGCAGGGTTCCCCTTAAGGGGGGGGGGCGAATTAAGGTTCGTCGCAGCGCCCCCCCCTGTCGCCCCCCCTACAATGTATAAGGCTGGCTTTGCGCCCCCCCCCCTTCTCGCCCCTCTGCCCCCCCCCCCCCCCGTGCGCACGCCTATGTATATATATATATATATGCATAAATTCGTGCTTTTCACTGAAGTACGTTGTTCTTTTCTGGATGTTGAAGAAATTTTCGATCTTTTCATTATTACAATCTTGTGATGATTCGCTACCTTCACCATGCCGCAACAATTATTGGCAGCTTATGTTTAGCATGCAGCTTGGCTGCAGTAAATAAACATTGCACTATAGTATTGTTTTATGTTGCTTATGGTCACATTTCGTTTTGAGAACTTGTATATTTTCACTTTGCTGAGCTCTGCTGAGCCTTAAACGCAAAAGTTTCTCACTGTTCACCGCTGAAACATTTTTAGAGAAACCGGCGCAGCGACTTTCTATGACGATGCCAGCGAGCATAGTGTCAAAAGGTAGCGTCACCTTGCGGAAAGTTGCAAAAACACAGTGGATCCGAGTGAACAATAGGAGCGCGGCCGACGTGCCAGGCATCTTAAAGTAGAGGAGGCGCTGCCCCGCGTGTTGTTTTGCTTAAGGCCGCTGTTGCGCATTTAAGATGTATTTGGAAAGCGTTTTAAAATACCAAACACGCATGATATTTGTTACAACGTACATATTATCTTTAACCGACAGTTGTAATTGTGAGTGAACACATGCCAGCTATCGCTTTGCACCTAATGAAAACTTCAGGCACGTGCAATGCCACCTTCAGTTTCGGTGTGGGGGGCTTATGGCAGGCTTTGGATTTGGCAACTGAACTTTTCGCGCCAAATCCAAGGGTGATCGGCGCCGGAGCATGGCCAGAGCCGGTCTGTTGTAGCCTCTTTGCAGACCACTATCTGTCTCCATGAGCGGACCTATGGATACAGTACACTGTACCATGGAGAGCAGTCAGCGCAGTCATTGTTCCGTTGCTTCTCCGGTATCTGCATCTGCGATTCATGACAGCTGCAGCGGCAACACGCCATTTAGTCCGCCTTCCATTGAAAGCACGTCGATTGATGCGCAACCAGTTTGCCTAGTTTCACATGGGTCGTCAAAGAAGATTGTCGCCCTGAAAGGCTCCCGAAAGCTGGCCGATCTGCAGGAAAGTCTGCGAACGAGTGGATTTGCCCATTTGATGACCAGCAACCCGCTAATACAGGTGAGCGTGATCAATGCATCGACGCCTTTATTAGCATGTTTAATGTTGCTGCGTGTTTCACCGAAACTAATTGTTATCGACGCTGTTGGAGAACCTGTCAGCAGCGGGGTTTATTGCGAGACATCGATTTTTACGGCGTTACCCTGTTCGCCGTTTATGCGGCACGTTCTGAATGTTGCTTGTGTAAAGTAATCGAGCGGCTGACTGCAGCCGCTGCCTCATAGAAGCTGCGAATTCCCACATTGTATGCGGCTGATCTGCGTGGTAACGCTGCGGCGTCGGCCTCTGCATATTTCTGCCAAACATGGCGGCGGAACCCACGGATAGGACACTTTGTGTGCTTCAGCTTAAGCTGCATATACATGTGAAATATCCACCCGCGGGCCTACCTTGTATATCGGTGAAGGTAAAGTACTATGTGACCTAGAATGTCGCCTAAGTACATAGTCACTTAGTCACCTAGTACATGGCACATAGTCACTAAAACAAGTAAATGCATGTAACAGTGACGGGAAAAGAAAACGGTGCTTGAGTAAATGTCGGTGCAATATCCGCTGCCTCACATCTAATGTGCAGGCTTATTGACAAACAAATGGTGTATGTTTTCAGATCTACAGTGAACGCTTCAAGTGTTTCGTTGATCTCGACGACACAACAGTGAATGATGGGGCGCTCATCAACCTGTTTGTCTCACCGGACCACTCATCGAAAGCAGTTGAACAGCCGTATGCACATTCTTTTATCCATTCCAGAGTTATTCATGAACCTCAAACAGCAGTGAAATGTATCATGTGCTGGAAGGCTTAAGTGCAGTGCCCATGGACTGAAATACGACATCAAAACAATATCACGATTAGTATGCACAGTCTCTTAAGGTGACTGTGCCAACAAAACTGGACATTTAAAGGGGTCGTGAAACGTTTTCCGAAAATTTTCAACTACGTGTGTATTCGGAATCCTGGCCGTCCATTCAATACTATACCTCGATTCATTTCATCGTGCGGGTTCATTTATTAACTATAAAAACACAGTTTCGATTCCCTGCTCACATTCTCCTCAACTGTAAAGCTGACGTCACTTTAAGTCAGCTAATGAAAAGTCTCTGTCGTCGACGAAACATGGCGACACAGTGATGTTTGCTGAGCCATAGTTGACCGAGGTTCGTAGCACCATACCGGTTCGATTGCGGCGCCATATGCAGTCACGAACGTTGTTTCCACTTTGTTAAGTTGTGCGGCACTGTCTGCCGATGCACATGGTAGGCACAGCGAGGACTAAGCCACCCAAAACACGCCGTAAAATACAACCTAATGCAACCAGTAAGAAAAACACTGGGACGCCGCGCCGAGCGAGCGAAGGCAACACATGACGGAGCCCGGATGTAGTGAAAAGCGGAACCAAGCAGATCACTCGCTGTACCTTCACAGTATAAATAGCTCAGAGCGCAAAATTTGCTGCGTTATTTTTTTCTTTCCTAGGTTCCTATAAATCTATCATTTTGGAGCAAAAAAAGCTAACGCTCTGTTTATAACTACTCTTACCATGACGTTTCACTGACGTCACATGTTGGTTCCTATGACTGCCGGTAGGGGCGCATTGTCGTTTAAGAGCCCAAGAAAACTGCGATTTCAAACGGGCGTCATTAATTATAGACTGGATATTACGCCGAAATATTTCGGAATCGGCATGTCCAATCCTTAATGAAGCAGGGAAAATTACAACCGGGGCAGGTTCATTTTCGTATCACGACCTCTTTAAGGTAACTTTGCTTCTCATATAATTGTTCGAGTCTAAATGACCGCAATATGACACGAACTGCAGCTGGTGGAAACAAAATTATGTGCGTTACTTGGCCTTATACTGTTGCATTTCAACCTGTGAGGACTGTACCTGCACGTTTAGTCAGGTAATAATTGGTCACTAACAAAGAGGAAATGGAAAATCGGGCATCTTCAAATAAGTTGGCCATTTCGAAATTTAGCAATTAAAAAAAAGAGGTGCCCGCACACACACATTTACTCACGACTGACTATCTTAATTTTAATAAACTGAAATTATAAGATAAACACAGAGTACCCTTACACTTGCAGTTCTATATTACATGCAAGGACCGGATAACCATCAAACATACAGAATACACAAGCCGATAGTCATCTTCTGAACACATGGCTTCTTTCCAATATAGATTGAACCTCAAGCGCAAAAGAAGCCATGTGCACTTTTTAATCTGTCAGTTTATTTATGTCTTTCCTATGCTTCATGGTTATCGGGTCTTTTGCATGTAATATAGCTATGCATGCACATGCTCACTCTTGCCTTTGTTTATAAGCTAGGTTTTAGCTAATAAAAGTTCAGTTGTGGGTACAGTGTGTGTGTTGCAGTTAAAAATGATTTACTAACCAAAGCTCCAGTGGCCTATGTATTTAAGATGGTTTCTACACTTGGTGCACTTGTTTTTGTTTTTGTGTATTTTGAAAGTTTTGTGGGAACGTGTGTGAGCAGTTACTTTTTACAGTTTTTGTTTTAGAATATTAACCCCATTTTGGTGGACTTAAGCGTGGCATGTTTCTGTCTAGCTCAGGTATGTTTAATACATAAAACATTAATAAAATATTTTTGTAATACAAATGCTTGATACATGTGGCGGAAGAAAAAAGCTTAATTACACAAACTTTCGAAGGTTGTACACTTCCATACTTGGAAAACCGGCGCTAACACGACATAGACACAAGATGAGAGGGACGGACGATGAGTGCTGCTTAACACCTGAAGTTTATTGAAACGAAACTGAACACACGAGCAAGCAACACCACGCCTGCATGGCAATTTTAGGTCACTTGAAAGAAATTCCTAAGCATGCGTATCTCGCAGTCTAGCAAATAAGGAGGAGGCTCAGATATGCAATCATCATCCATCACTTTGATGAAGAACACTAGTGCGAGTTCATGAGCCCTTTTATGTTTGTGCTTCAACATACTGTGATGATGAAAAAAGGGCTGCACCCACGTGACCTGCAATGAGCTGAAAGATGTGAAGTTCATTGATGCAATTACCTGACTGGCCTACCAACACCTTTTTGCAGAAGAGTGGAATTCTATGAACAACGCCAACGGTGCAGGACAGGGTGGGATTGCGATGCTGCACCGAGCAGCCTACAACTGCTTTCCTCTCGCCTTCTCAACTAAAATTAGGAAAAGCTTGTGCTGGAATTGAGAATGCTAGAGGAACAGTGGTTCTAGGCTGCTCGGTCAAGCATTGCAATCCCACCGTGTCCTGCACTTTTGGGGTTGGTCATAGAATTCCCCTCTCCTGCAGAAAGGCGTACGTAGGCCAGTCAGGTAATTGCATCAATGAACGTCACATCCTTCAACTCATTACCGCTTCGCGCGGCCACTGAGCAAAGCGAACAGCAATACTTTTTCGACACTTCTTCTGTAGCCGGAGTGACAGTTTGATACACAGCTTGTCTTCGGTATCGTTTGTCAAGCTGCCGCTAACTATTCGTCACATTCGAATACGATAGCAAGTTTAGATAACACCGCACATTCACAATAAAAGCACAACAGTGCAGTCGCTTCAGCGCTTCCCAAGTGCTTCCTTAGGGCCGGTGGCACCGCCCCATGGTCGCAGTTTGCAGCACACAAAGCTCCCCGATAGCTTGACAGAGAAGTTTTGTGACCAGCAAAAGTATTGAGGGACTCTGGTATAAGGCAGGGTATGTAATTTTGATGCCCAGCTCTTTTAATTTTTTTTTGTTGATTATAATAAATTAACTTCCTTTAGACTACTCAAAAGTGGAACTGCATGTGACGAAAATGAAGATCGAGCACGGCATGAAAAATTTTCGCCATTCAGACTGCCTCAGATGCCAATTGACATTGCCCTGCATCTCCGAAATATCAAAGCAGGAGATGTGCCAGACAACCTTAGGAAGAAAATTATTGAATGGGTGTCATTTCATCTGTCTTCACAGACGATGTAAGTGTCAACATGTTACCTATGTGTAAGAAAAGTTGGGTTTGAATGCAATGAGGGCTCATTCTACAGTAAATGTTTTGTGATTGTGTTTAATCACATGCTTTACTTCTTTTTGCAACTTTTTACTGCACCGTGAACCTTTAGCATAATGTAGGTTATAAAATGAACCCCCCTGTGGTAGCTTGGCAGGTACGGTGCCATACCACTAAAATTGAGGGCACGGGTTCGATGGCCAGCCACCACAGCGGCATTTCAATGCGGGTGAAACTCAAGAACGCCTGTGTGCTTGGATTTAAGTGCATGAAGGCATGAAAACTGCTGGTGCTCAAACTTATTCAAGTTTTAAAAACCTCAGATGGTCCAAGTATGTTGTAAGCTTGCACAATATAAATTTATTCGAAACTAATGAACTCCCATAGTTCATACGTCACATCTGCTGTGAAAAATTGGTGTATAGTGCTGCATTGAATACGAGAACTGTTTTCAGGGGCAAATTTGTATATGAAGTGCCTCAATTCTACTGCTTCCACCCATACAGTCATCATCAGGTCCCACAATAAGCAAACACACAATGAGAATAACATGCATAATTAGGGGTGCAGGTGCCTTTTAAAGAACAGCTATCTCATTGGGCTCATTCATCCAAGGTATCTCCGTTAATATGTGTGAGATTATTTAATGGAAACAGTTGTAATGCAGTGGTTTCTCATATTGTTTGTTTTTATGCTCTTGTGTTTTGAAAAAAAGTGATGCGGGCTTTCTTTAAACATAGGTATCCCAATAAGCTGTACAATGTTGCTGCAGTGAGCCTCGTAAACAACTACCCACAGCTCAGAGATAGGTCGGACTCTGGACACGTAAGAAAATGTTTTTGGTATTTTTCAACTTCTCATTCATTTTAATCGTGTTCACACATTTAAAAGAATAACATGTGCTGTCTCAACATTCTGCAGCATATTGTACAGTTTGCAGTTACATTTTTCCAAGGAAACTGTTAAAGAAAAACTTCTGGAGTGGAGGCGGCGCGCCGCCGCTGAAGCCGATGGCCACCATATTGCTCAAGGCAGAAAACGTGGGGGTCGTCGCCTGGGTCCGCGCGAAAGTTCCACAGATGACGAATTTCTCCACTCTTTACGTGACAAGCCGGTGTTGCGGAAAGAGTGGCATTAATGCAAGAATGCCTGTTGAGACTCGCATCAATAGGTGTTGAAGTAGCATCGCTGAATTTTGAGAGTATACCACCTCGAACTTTAAAATGGATAAGTGTATCGATGCTGATCATAAGTATACATCGCCTACGTTTAGCACTAGCTTTAATTTCTCAAGTGACCGAACAGAATGTTCGAACAAGTATTGATCATTCTTAATGCATGTTATTTGATAAAGCTTATCCGGAACTGGCTAGGATATGTCTGTCACTTAGTCCACATGAACGGATCAGAAGCCAGATGGTCTTTTATTGAAACACCACAGACGTTGCAGCGGGGTGAGCGACTGCACCTCGGGAACCGACTGACTAGTGTTGAATTCCAATGCCGGAGTCGGAGCAAGTTTTTCTGCTCCTTTTGGAGCAAGTGTGTTCCAATGGCAGAGTGGGAGCGGGAGTCGAGCGTTCCAATGGGAGAGTCGGAGTCGATTCAGAGCGGGAGTCACTCCGTGGAGCAGCAAAAGTTGCTCCGCCAAAATAGGCGGAGTGGACGGAACTCTGCGAGACGCATTTCCTTTAATGCTCGGGGGCGCCGCGGTGCCGCCGGCTGCGACTCGCGAGTTGTGGTAATGGCCGACGGCATGGACGGCTCGGTTAGCTCGACAGAGCGCTCGGCATTGCTTCTGCTACTCGACAGCGACAGCTCCGAGTCGGAAAGCTCAAGTTCCGACTCGAGGGATTCCTCGGACACTGACAGCGACGCTGAAGCTTGCGCTTACGAGCGGAGATTTGACAGGATGTTCCGCATTCCCACGAAGAGGCCCAAAGTCGTCGGTTTCGTCGAGAAGCTGTTGCACGCTGGGTGTGATCTCCATTTGTGAATAGCGCCGAACAGCTCAACAGGCAAGCGAACTGTGCGGTGATGCTGGCGGTTCTGGGTGGTGGTAGTTTTTGGTAAAGGAAAATGAAGACGCTAATTTCTTAAGCCCCTTGAGGGAGCACGGCGCAGCATCTTTGGGGAATTTGGAATGGGAGAAAGGAAGGAGGAGGGTAGAATGGGTGCTCAAAGCAGACGAAGGCAGCATCTCGGGCGAGGACGCGTCGGACGCGACCAGAGGCAAGGAACCGGTCCGTGGGAGGCCGGTTGTTAGCGCTGGCAGAGTAGCCCGCGGTTCAGGGAGCAGACAGCGGTAGAGGCCACGCGCAAGGTAACCTGGGTAACTCGGCAGCTTCCGCCTTGCTCCAGCTACGCGAGTTGTGTTCCAATCGCGGATTTGGAGGATTTGCTCTACGCCAGAGTCGAGTGCTCGCTCGCGGAGTCCGTCGGCTGCTCTGACTCCGCCATTGGAATTCAACATAGGGCTCATATTCAGTGGACAAAGCAGAAGTTGAAAGTTCTTTTTGCTGCTCAGATCACTCAGCTTGTCTGTGGTAGACGCACTCAACTACTGCAAATTCACGAGCTTCCACAATTTTAAGGTGCACTTGCTGCAGCAGAATTCATAAAGATTTTTGACCGTCTTGAATTAAAGAAATCCGTTTAGCAGACCGTATAAGGCGTTATGTGAAAGGCGAGTAAAGCCTCAATGAGGACTTTTTTGAAAAGGGTGAAGTGTATACAACTGGGCTGAAGTATGCAAATGGACAAGCACTGATTGAGCGCCTCAGGAAAAGCAGCTTTGTTGAGCTACTTATCTGCATAAATAGCGTCACAGCACTTTTTGATTGACTTGTGGCAACAGGAAAAGTGCAGTATTTATTTGCTCACCCACAAAATGTCTCAAGACCAGCTGGAAACACTTTTTGGTTGCGTGAGAGGAAAATGGGGGGTATACCAATTTTACTGCATATCCAATTTACAGCTTCTTACAAGCGCACTCTTATTAGAACTGAAGTTGCGTCATCAGAGGCTGGAAACTTCTCTCGCGATATTGGGAAAGTTGTCTGCCTCTCTAGTGATGTAAGCCTCGTTGAGTCGCCAACATCTTTTGCTTTGTCAAGGAGATCGTCTTTACGGCAGCCACTGGACCGCGATACCGATCACAAGCATTGCGTGGACTTCCCGAAAAAGCCTTCCGTCTCTTGTCGACACAGTAGTGGCATATAAATGGCAGGTTTTGTGGTCCAAAAAGAGTATGCTTGCATATCCAGTGACGAATGCTGCACTGCCCTGCTGTCTGATTAGCTGCAAGCACTCACAGCTCTGAAAACCAACGGTGGTCTGGTGGCACAGTCGAAGGATTTGCAGAAAATTTGTCGCATTTAAGAGAAAGGACCTCGTGTCCTACAGGTTCAGTGTAAGGACTTAAAAACGTTGCATGCAAACAGTGAGCACCTTATGGTAGGTGTATTGATAGTGGTCTTCAAACAAGCCTCGTTTGCTCAGCTTGAGCCTCGTTTGTTGTATACTGCTATCCACTCGACAACCGTATTTACAATTAGTCAAAGAAGATTGCCAACCTGTATATAAAAAACAGGCTTCACCACACTTCAAAAGAAATCAACAGGAACAACTAGAGTGGCGGAGTACAAACACAGCTGACAGGGACTGTCACTTTTAAATATTTGTAAATGAGCGGCAACTAGAGCTGCAATAAGCTGGTGAGCTAGTCTGCTTTTGTATCTTTTCTTTTGCTGGGTTTAGTATTTAAGGGTGTATGTTTTGTATTATTACTTTCATCATTGTCTGCATTATGATGCATTTTTGAAGTTCTTGTGGGATTTGCTGGTTTTTCGATTATGTATTAAGCACGTCCCGTATGCTTTATTTTTTTGGACATTGTATAAAGCCGGGGCTCAATAAAATTTTATGTACCACTTATTGGCTTTCGGGAATGCTGCAAGTTAATTCTACGTGTTGTCAGGCACGCTTCACCCTGTTTAACCCTTTACTGCCGGGTGTCGCGAATTCGCGACATACCGAAAAACTCCGTGCCAACAAGTCACGAAACGCGTGCCGCCTTTAATGCCGGCTGTCAAGTACTCACTGGGAATGTAGCTTTCAGAATGAAAAATCTTGCGCCGTCTTGAGTGAGGTATTCCATGCCAGAACCAATTGTTTTGTAGCTCATGGCGGAGAGCCCGAAGCACGTGCGACAGCGCTCACTTCGTTTTTTCTCGCCTGAGTTACGCAAGTTCAATGATCAACAATTTGGTTTATTTGGTGTGTAAACGCCCAGGAGGTGGCACACAACATGTTAAATAGTTTTGAAGTCCATTTTTTGTTGCGAGATCCTTGTTTCTGTGGCATATCGCGAATTCGGGACGTACCTAAAAGTATGCATTAAAGTTGCGTTTGAGATAATTTAACTGCAGAATCTATTAAAGGTTGCTATTTAAAGCTGGAAAATGAATACAGTCATTAAGGGTTAATATGACGTAAGAAACTGTCGTCCTCAATTTTGCCGGACAAAAAAGTTGGGCCAAGTAACTTAAACTAACTGTCCCGTTCTAATGCCGAGACGCACCGGTGGAAGCGCTGCTCACGCTCAAGCTGTGCTCTTTCTTTCCTGGAGCAAGACGGCCGCCAACCGGTTTCCCAGGCGTCACCCTCTCGTGCGGGCGCGTATAGGGGAGCTTCACTCCAGAAGTTTTTTTTAAACTCCTTGCATTTTCCCCACAGGTGCTTGCATAGGCTGGCAAAAAAATTGAAGCTCACTCAGACTCACTCAAGAAATATATTCTGCTGTGAGAGCTCACTCGGACTCAGACTCACCAAAATTTTTCTCAGCCAGGCTCACTCGGAGTCAGACTCACAAAACTTTTTCTCAACTGGACTTACTTTGACTCACACTCACCAACATATCATATTGAGCCGGACACACTCACTCACGGCTTCACCCAAGTCTGAAT
Organism: Rhipicephalus appendiculatus; assembly: GCA_030522465.1. Taxonomy (NCBI): domain Eukaryota; kingdom Metazoa; phylum Arthropoda; class Arachnida; order Ixodida; family Ixodidae; genus Rhipicephalus; species Rhipicephalus appendiculatus. Next base: position 67,460 of record JALIZH010017937.1, read on the forward strand.
GAGCCTGGGTGAGTCGACTGATGAGTCCGTTAGCGTAAAAGGAGTTTTTTCGATCATGGAGTCATGGATGAACTGAGCGGTAACTTGACAAAATGTGTGCTTCATGCTGTAAAATGTGTATCCAAATCTGTGCCATACCTTTAGGATGTCTGTTTGAAAATACCTTACTATAATACAGTATTGCACAAAGCTTCTTACCACAATTAAGGGCACTGATAAATACAAGGATGTACTGCAATTAAGGAAGTTCCTTAGCACAGTTCCTTGCTGGGTTACAATTTGGGACCATCCTCAACTATTTTGTTTACTTCAGGGCCATCAATTCCCAAATGGTGTTTCAGAGGTGTCTGGATTACATCATCACTACAAAGGTACAACACTATCGATGGATTTCATGTCTAGCCTTCTATGTGTGCTTTAGGTCTGTCATTTTATCTAAACTGTCTGCCTCAGTCGAACAGTTGTTTCGGTGCTCGGCTGCTGACTGAAAGTTGCGGGTTTGATCCCGGATGCAGCGTTCCCATTTCGATGGAGGCGAAATGCTAGAGGCCTGTGTACTGTGCGATGTCAGTGTACCTTTAAAGAACACCAGATGGTAAAAATTTCCGGAACCCTCCACAACGGCATCTTTTATAATCTCATCGTGGCTTTGGGTCATAAAACCCCAAATGCAGTAAAAGCTCGTTAATTCAAACTCGCTTAGCTCGAACTTACGGCTAATTCGAACTGACTCCCTAGTTCTGGCACAGCCCTGTGTATTTCTATGGGGGAGAACTCCCGATACTTCGAATGCGTCTATCTACACAACGGTTACATTGAACTGGGAGCCCCTGGTTTTCATCGCCTCTACCTGAAGTCGGCCCAGAGTAATCACCATGTGTTGCAAAACCAAACCAAATTTTACTAGTTATGCAAAACAACGAAACAGCAGCGTTTCTCAGTTGATAAGAATTCGTGTGCTATGCTGGAGCTCTTAAGGAATATGCAGCTGATGCTTAAAGGAATCTCGACAGAAGAAATGCAAGCAAATACCAAGTATTGATTACTTTTAATATTGATTGTTTGATATTGTGATATTAACTCTGCCATGTAAATAAACGTGTTTTGGAGCATAAATAGCATCATATATTTCAACATTGAGGCTCACTGCTCGCATGCCGGTTCTTGTTTCTGGCATATCCGTGACTTATCAATTAATTCTGTTCACTGTTGAGCTCCACGTTTAGAGCTCCACGACATCAATTTAAGAAATAACCTGTCACAAACATCAGAGTCCCTCAATACTTCTACAGGTCACGAAACTTCTCTGTCAAAACTATAATTTTTTTATTTCTGAAATGATGGTGGTCGAAATTTTCAAAGCCATCCACTACGGTGTCGAATCTCACAAGGCGTGGTATCTGCCAAATTATTTATTTTAGGTGACCGGTGGAAATTTATGTAGGACTTTTTCAGCTTTCATATGCATTTTTGTGTCGTGTGGCAGTGGTTTTAGTGGCCAAAAAGATGTCTAGTGGACCACTGTGGGGCATCTGTAATGTTAATTAATGTCAAGCAACGAAGTTTTCAAGCGCACTGTACCTCACATAGGAGCAATTTGACTACCCTAGGGTGCCTCGGGAAGAGTCCCACTGGGTACCAAAAGGTAGTCGGACAAACTCTGCATGAGAGTCGTGCGTACCACCACTAACTTTCTGTGATGGTCAAATGACTACTCTAAGGGGGGTCATGTCGAAGGGAAGTGTCTCGTTGACTACCATGAAGTAGTTGCATCAACTCCATCCAGGGGAGTCGCCTACAACACCATCTTTTTCACAAGGGTAGTCGGAGAACTACCCGAATGGGGGGTCAGTGTTGTCATTGCAAAGGGGTCTCCCTGACAACCTAGAGGTACTTTCGAGGCACCCTTAGGTAGTCGTGGAGACTCTTCCATTGGGAGTAATACAGACACCTCATTGTTGTTGTCAGGGAGTCATGGAACTTTTGACTTGAAGAGAGTCAAGCGACACCCCAAAAAGGTCATCACATGTGTAGCAAGCTGTTTACCACCCAAAGGTAGTCGGTTCAGACTCCCTTTTTTTTAACACGAAAGTGTTTTATGCCGGGGTCCACCACGGCTCCTCTGACGTATTTCCGTCACGGATATGACGTTGTAAAATATAAAGTAACATAATGAGATCAAAGAAAAATGATAAAAGTTCCGTCGCCGGGCGTCGAACCTCTGACCTCTCACTCCGCAGCGCGCGGCGCGAAAGCACTCGGCTACGGGAGCGTACGTTCCTCAGCTTGCTAACGGCAAGCTATTTATACACACCATATACCACTTGGTGGTCCTCAGAGCTCCTCGACTTCAGCGCGTTTTCGTCATCACTAGCGAGATGGCGCGAAGGTGTCACGGAGCGCGCGCCATGGCGCGCGCTCTAAAGGTCGTCGCGCCTCTCACTGGGATGAGCGTTCGCCTCCACGGGGCGTGGTCGCTGGTGCGCGCGCGCTCATGTCCTGGTCGGGGCATTCGGGGCATTCTTGATCGGGGCATTCTTCACTTTCCCCCATTTGTGCTTCCACCGCAAGTTTGCTTTGAAGTTACAGTGGTTAAAGAGTGCACGAAAGTCGCTTCCTTCGCCGCAGCGGCCGCGTTTACGCATGGAGCGCGCCGCTTACACACGAAGTAATAATTGTGGCAGTTGTTCGCGCTCGTCCTGTGCATGCTTGTGCGTTCGTTTCTTGCGTCTTTGTGTTAGAGCAGCGCGCTTTAAATGTCGAGCTGCGACAGTTAGTCCGTCCTCGTCTTGTGTGTGCTCATTTCGTGCGTCCTTTCTGCTTGAGGTGTGCGCTGCATGTTTCGAGCTGCTTGCCGTTCTTCACGTCACATTACAATTTGTTGCTGCAGCAGTCATTCCTTCTCATTTGTGGCCAAACAATGCACAATAAACGCTCAACTACTTATGTGAATACACGTTTCACTTTCGTGTTATACCGATTCCTTTGACAGAGGGATCAGCCGTGATTTTTTAGAGTGTGTCTCGGTGCGTGCCTCCGTGTCCACTTCGGCGGATGATGATGATGATGATGATGATGTTCCTTGTATGATTGGCACCTACCCACTCAGGGGGGATCGGCCAAGAGTCGGGCGGATCATACAGTCTGGATTATTAATTTTTAAGTGGTAATATCGGTTACGGCGGATCCCACATTGCACTATACTGGATCGCGCTTATACTTCATCGTTATCATGTGCAGTTGGTACATTCCACTATACTGCGTCATGGTCATCTTTATCGCGTGGAGTGGGTACATTCCACTACACGTGGCTACCTACCTACCTACATACCTACTACTACTACTACTACTACTACTACTACTACTACTACTACTACTACTACTACTACAACTGAGGAGGGACAGACCCACACCCTAAGGAGCTTCGCCCCTAAAATCACGCCATATCCACGAAGTGAATGATGTCATCGTCATCGTTATCACGTGTAGTGGGTACATTCCACTATACTGCGTTATCGTCATCTTTATCACGTGGAGTGGGTACATTTCACTATACGTGGCTCTCTACCTACCTACTACTAATACGACAACTACAGAGGAGGGACAGACCCACACCCTTAGGACCTTCGCCCCTAAAAAATTCGGCGGATCCCACGTACATCCGGAATCGATGTTAAGCGAAGCATGCGGAGGGAAGGTGACTGTGATGTAATTTTTTATTAAGCGAAACGTTACGAAGCGACGCTAAAGATATCTACAAATGTTGTACGCACAGGCATATTTTGAACACTCGCATATATTTTATATAACCACTCGTTTACAGTTGCGTAACAATGCCAACAGCAACATGGGTGTTATCAACACCGGAAGCGCTAAGGTGATATGCAGCGCTTGTGCTCGCCAGGATGGTAGCCCTGGACACTGCTAGATAAATCAACTTCAGTGGATGACGCTTAACTACAATGGACGTTTACCCGACGTGACCGCTGCATGTGTGATGTTTTAGATGTGAAGCATCTTATGCTCGGGGCTCCGTCCGTCCCTCCCGTGTCCCGCGTCCCCCCGTCCCGCGTCCGGCCACTGTCATGAAGTAGGGAAGCAACCATTATGCGAACCAGAACCCTGTAGTAATATGAAGGCCGTCAACCCTAACACAGTCATCAGAGTCATGGCCGAGAGCACAGAGAGGTTGCTTAGCAATGGGTAGGCAGGTGGTGTCTGTCACCCAGGTTGACCCCATTCCTTGAGTCATAGCCGAGAGCACAGAAAGGCTGCTTAGCAATGGCTAGGCAGGTGGTGTCTGTCGCCCAGGTTGACCTCATTCCTTAATCTTGCTTGCATGTGTTTGGAGGGGGCTTAGTCGGTCCCTCCTTCCCGCGTCCCCTCCACCTCTCTCTCCTAAGCTCACCCCCCTTCCTCTCCTCTAGGAATCGTCTGCTCTACGGAGCGGCCCCCCGCGTCCCACACCCCCCCCACAGCGCATGCGTGTCCCCTCCCCTGTGCTCTCCTACGCTCACCCCCCTTCCTCTACTCTAGGAATCATCTACTCTACGGAGCGGCGCATGCGCGTCCTCTCCCCCCTCTCTCCTCTAGGAATACTCTACTCTACGGAGCGGCTCCGGCGTCCCACATCCCCACAGCGCATGCGCGTCCTCTCCCCCCTCTCTCCTCTTGGAATCATCTACTGTACGGAGCGTCCCACACCCCCACTGCGCATGCACGTCCCCTCCCCCCTCTTTCTCCTCTCCTGCGGTCCCCTCCGTCCTGTCCTCTAGGAATCCTCTACGGAGCGGCGCGAACGACAGGTGGTATGATAGCTGCTTACTCCGCTGGGGGGCGCCACGGTAGTTCCGCGGTATGAAAATGACGGAGCGCGCGCGCCTCATTCTCTCTCCTGCGTAGCGCCGCGATGACCGCCCGGACCACTGCCGTGAAATGAGAGCGGCGACGTTCCTCCCGCTCAAGCTAATGATCTCCCCGCTGCTTCGCATCCACACATGGTTCCCTTTAGCGGGAGATGGAAAATTTAAAAAAAAATTGGGGGGACCCTTAAGCTTCGCCTTTAAGAGTTGAACGCGATAGCTATATCCTGTTCCTGGTGCGTACTTCAATCACATAGTGCCTACTATGTAATGGGTAGCCTGCTTTAAACCGCGAGCAATTATGCGCGCGAAATGCGGGAAATATTTTCGAACTTTCTATGCGCCCACTACGTGGTCTTAAGGGAATACTCGCTGTAACGTGTGTGCCTTCTGTAATGGGTGTACGGCTTTGAACCACAATGTCGTTATGATATTCACATCTTCTGAAGCCCGATGCCAATGTACGCTTGTAGCACGCAATATTACTGCGATATTACATCCTGTATTGTGACTCCTGTATACAGGACGCGTGTGTTTGTAAAGCATGTAATATATTTTCACTGCAATTTCAAGCAGAGGAAGTTATTTTATATGTAATCCCAAGCAGAAGCGTGGCTGTGTGGTAGAACATCTGCTTGCCACGCAGACTGCCTTGGCTCGATCCTCATTCGGACCCGGAAAATTTTATTATTTATTTTATTTGCATCTTTCTCGATTTTTCGGTCACGTACGCGATGATGATTTTTCGCTCACAACCAACGACGCCGACGCCGGAATTTCTGCGAAACGAGCTTTAACGCTATCGCGTTAAAACTGGTTAGCCACTAATGCCACCACACTTGACGTTTCGCGAACATTAGGGCCTATTTGAAAGCACTTCCGAGACCTGGCGTGGCTCTGTGCTAGAATACTTAATTGCCACGCAGAATGCTTGGGTTCAATTCCTGCTAGGACACAGACATTTATTCTTTGCATTCGTCGGGTCAACGCTGCCGATGTCAGCTTTTAGGGGCGAAGCTCCTTAGGGTGTGGTTCTGTCCCTCCTCTGTAGTACGTAGTAGTAGTAGTAGGTAGCCACGTATAGTGGGATATATCCACTTCACGTGATAAATATTACGATGACGCCTGATGACCATGAATAAGCGCGTTCCAGTATGGTGGAATGTACCCACTACACGTGATGATGATGACGCTGATGACCATGAAGTATAAGCGCGTTCCAGACCACATATTCTCTTTCTGCCATGAATGAAAACGATCGTGAACGCGCTCTCGCCCTCGAATGGCAAAACGGCAACGCCGACAACAAACGTTCCCCTGAGCTTAACGTCATATATCAGGACCCCCCGCGTTTGTGTGTCAGGTCTTTGTATGATGATCGAGTGGGCAAAATTTACGGGGATTGACGGTTTACCAGATTACCTGCGGAGCTACACCCACTCATCATCATTCACTTAATGGATATGACGTGATTTTAAATGCGAAGCATTTCTTAGCGAACTTCGGCGACTTTGAGCGTATCTATCTATCTATCTATCTATCTATCTATCTATCTATCTATCTATCTATCTATCTATCTATCTATCTATCTATCTATCTAGCCGCCTACGACTTTGTGCTCTCCGGGCCGTATCGTAAATGGGATTTATACCAAATTTGGTATGGCATAACATGACTCTATGACGAACGTAAATGGCTGGTCATATCATGAAAATCATGACTGACTTGTCATGAAAAGTATGATTTACATGCCACGCTCGTGGTGAGCTCGCGGCCGTTTCGTTAGCTTGATATACACCAAATTTCGGATTGAGTGACGTGACTGTATGACGAACATAAATGACAAGTGGTAAAATGAAAATCATGATTTGTCATGTGCGACATGACTTGCATGCCACGCTCATGGCGTGCTCGCGGCCCTTTCGTTAGCTTGATATACACCAAATTTGGGATTGAGTGACGTGACTGTATGACGAACATAAATGACAAGTGGTAATATGAAAATCATGACTTGTCATGTGCGACATGACTTGCATGCCAACGCTCATGGCGCGCTCGCGGCCGTTTCGTTAGCTTGATATGCACCAAACTTGGTATTTAGTGACGTGACTGTATGAAGAACATAAATTGACAAGTGGTAAAATGAAAATCATGACTTGTCATGTGGTACATGACTTGCATGCCACGCTCATGGCATGCTCGCGGCCCTTTCGTTAGCTTGAGATACACGAAATTTGGTATTGAGTGACATGACTGTATGACGAACATAAATGACAAGTTGTAATATGGAAATCATGATATGTCATGAGCGACATGACTTGCATTTCACGCTCATGGCGCGCTAGCGGTCGTTTAGTTAGCTTGATATACACCAAATTTGGGACTGAGTGACGTGACTGTATGACGAACATAAATGACAAGTGGTAATATGGAAATCATGACATGTCATGAGCGACATGACTTGCATTCCACGCTCATGGCACGCTCGCGGCCGTTTCGTTAGCTTGATATACACGAAATTTGGGATTGTGTGACGTGACTGTATGACGAACATAAATGACAAGTGCTAGTATGGAAATCATGACATCTCATGAGCGACATGACTTGCATTCCACGCTCATGGCGCGCTCGCGGCCGTTTCGTTAGCTTGATATACACCAAAATTGGTATTGAGTGACATGACTGTATAACGAACATAAGTGGCAGATGGTAACATGAACATCTTGGCTTGCGTGTCACCTACAACCCCATTTACATGCCACGCTCATGGTGCGCTTGCGTCCAGTTCGCTAGCTTGATATACACCAAAACTGGTATTGCGCGACGTGACTGTATGACGAACATAAATGACAGGTCCTAACATGTCAAACATGACATGTAAATTATGTAAAGCAGGATTTGCTCCTTCCTGGCTGCTTCGCATTACATCGATTCCCACAGTGCGTGGGATCTGCCGGCTTTTTTCTTAACCCTCTCGCGTTGACATTACCAATGTCTCTTCTCGAGGTTCGTGGGTAGATATAAACTGTCAATCACCTGTGGGACATACCCGCATACGTGTGGCACATACTCGCCCGTGGTATACGGGTGTGTGCCACACGTGTCTGACGGAAAGGGTTTGACGACGTACGCGACGGGATTGTGGTATTTTTTATGTCATGATGAGCGAGTCATATTAGTCAAAACATCTTATGCTCCCATACTAATTTTAGTTTACCCCAAGTTAAGGCGGTGATCACGAGAGCATCCAGGCGTAGGCGGCTAGATAGATAGATACGTAGACAGACACGCTAAAAGTACCTGCAGTACGCAAAGAGATGCTTCGCATTCAAAAGACTCAAAATTATTGCATGGCGAATCATGGCGTCGGCCTACAGTGTAAGCAAAAATTTGCCAAGATGGGAGCTTTTCCAGCATATGAGCCCCCCAATACTCCCATGCCCCAATAATTTACTCCGTGGCAGCGGAGAGACGTCGGAAACGCCCCTTGCTTAATGAGAGAGCTTATGAACGACATGACCTTGTTAAACTCGCCACAGAGTTTCAGGTCACGTGGGTACAAACTCCCTATGGGAGTTTTAAAAAGTATTTTTCGTCGTGACATGCGTGTCCCGTGGATAGAAACTCCCTATGGGAGTTTTAAAAACCATTTTTGGTCGTGACGTGTCTGTGTGTGCGTGTGTGGGTCAACGTGTGAGTATTTGTGGACACACAACGAAATTATCAGTGCAGCGAGGATTTGCATTGGCCGGTTGCTGTTTAGTGTGATTTGCCGAGGTCTTCCGCACCGCTGAGCCACTCTGGACAGAGAGAAATTTCCCTCGAGCCAGCGTCCGACCGCGAGAGCTGTATGTCCGAACGGCCGTGCCTATCCAAGCAAGCACACGAGTACAAGCCACCGACACGCCGCGAGTACCTCGCTTCAAAGTGCCGAGTTACGAAGAAGTGCGAAGGATAATTTCAACGGTAACAAAAGTAAGCTGTCGCGATCGTCAGCGGTTGCTTCTGGAGTTTCACCGGATAAAACTTCCAAGCAGTACGAAGTAGGCTTCACACGACATCGGCATCAAACTGGCCGGCGGCCGGTGTGAGAGCTGCGCCGGCGACCCGCATGCCCCGACCGCCGGCGATAGTTGCTTCTCGGAGTGTCACCGGTATTTCATCGACTGCAAACTTCAAAGCGGTAAGAAGGCTGCGCTAAGTCGTCGGTATCAAGCCTGCGGCGTAGCGAGCTCGCACTGCTGCACCTGCCGCCGTGTATTCGCACCGGCCACCGGCGAATCAAAGAATGTGTTTCACAGTAAATAAAGGCTGCTGGAATGAATAACAGTTAAAATTGTCTCTTCTGTGCCATGCGCCCACAGCTGTCAAACATCTAGCGCGAAGGCGGGCGACGACACGAGGCAGAGGCACACTGAACCCACTGAACTAACATACGTGTAGAGTTACTGTACATGCTACCCAGGGCTTAAAGTCAAGGGGGGGCCCAGGGGGGCCCGGCCCCCCCTTCCATTTCTTAAGGAAGGGCTCGGCCCTCCCTTCGTAGATCAGCTGTAGCACTGATGCACCCATTTGACAAGCGCTGGAGTGGATTATTTTTTGGCATTAGTGATGCGTACGGAGAAATTATAACAGTCATATATTTATTTGTATAACATTCTTAAGCATTTGTTCAATGCTACAGATAGTTTGCTTAATACAGTGTATATATATATATATATATATATATATATATATATATATATATATATATATACTTCGAAGTAGAGGGGACGTGCAAAACGAAAACTTCGTTTATTTTTCCAACGTATCAGCCGGGGCCCGGCCTTGAAGGCCGGGCCCCGGCTGAAACGTTGGAAAAATAAACGAAGTTTTCGTTTTGCACGTCCTCTACTTCGAAGTACTGCATTTGCTGGATCCAAGGACACCTTCTTCTTCATATATATATATATATATATATATATATATATATATATATATATATATATATATATATATATATATATGAAGAAGAAGGTGTCCTTGGAACTGAGTAATGGGTTGCACTCTCGAGCGCCTTCTAGTGGGTCATCTCCAAAGAAGGACGCCGCTCGCGCTCAGAGTTCGTGCCTGGCCGTGGCTGTCGCCATCCCGCAGTTTATCTGAGTTCCGGCAAATAAACGCCTTAACAATTGGTGGAGAGTGCTCTGCTCCCATTCGATGCCTGTGGAGCTTCGATCTCGTACCCTGACATCTACCATGCCCCAAGACGCTTCTCAGCAAACGCCTCCCCCCATGCCGCCCACTTGTCCCGGTGTCCCACGCATCCGCGATCCACCGATCTTCACTGGCGCCGATAGCACCGATGTGGAGGACTGGCTGGCGCTTTACAAGCGCGTGAGCATCCCCAACAAATGGGACGACGACGGAAAGTTGACAAACTTGGTATTCTACCTTGCGGGAGTAGCAAGTTTGTGGTATAACAACCACGCGTCTGATTTTGCGACTTGGTCCGATTTCAAGACCGCCGTCATCAACGTTTTCGGCCGCCCTGCCGTTCGCAAGCTGAAAGCCGAACAGCGCCTACGCGAACGTGCTCAGCAGGACGGTGAATCATTCACCAGCTATATCGAAGATGTCCTCGACTTGTGTAAAAAAGCCAACGGAACCATGTCTGAGCCTGAGAAGATCCGCAACGTTATGAAAGGTATTGACGAAGATGCCTTCACCATGCTGCTCGCCAAGAACCCGGCCACAGTGGCTGAGGTCATCACGCTGTGCCAGAGCTACGAGGAGCTCCGCCGGCAGCGTTTGATGACCCGTCGCTCCCCTTCACGAGGTGCAGAGCTTGCTGGATTGGTGGCCACCTCTGACCAGACGGCGTTGCTGACAGAGCTCAAGTCCTTCATCCGTGAGGAAATCGCACGGCAGTTCTCTCTCCTGGCCTTTGCCCACCCGCCAGCCGTTCAACAATCGGCGACCACCCTTCTTCCTCCCCTCCGCCGAGCGATCGAGCAAGAAATTTCGGAGGTCATGCCAGCGTACCACCAGCAATCTCCGGCTCCTGCACCCCAGAGTTACGCTCAAGTTGTCGCCAGGCCGCCTCAAGTACTTCCGGCGGCCGCACCTCTGACTTACGCCGAAGCCGCCGCTCGACCTCCATCCACCGAAGCGGGTATGCCGGCTACGTATGCTCACGTCGTCCCTAGGCCTCGACTTCAGCCCACCATCCAGCCATTCCAGCCGCAGTTCCGTCCCTCAGGTCTTCCGACATGGGCGCGACCTACCCCGGCGAACCAATGGCGCACACCCGACAACCGGCCCATCTGCTTTGCATGCGGTTACGCCGGTCACGTTGCGCGTTATTGCTTTCGGGTGCAACCGCCTCCTGTCCCGTCACCTGCCGCTGGCCAGCTGAGCCGTCCCTTTCACGACTCACCTCCGTCTATGCCACCGACGTCTCGCCCAGCTTCATCTCCTCGTAGGTCCACGTCTCCACGACGTCGATCCCTGTCACCCATGCGGCCAAGTTCGGCCGCTCAAGAGCAGGAAAACTAGTCGTCGCTGTCCACGAGGCAAGGGCTGCGACGCTATCGAACTGTGAAAGCCCTCAGAGAAATCCATGGAATGTCATTGACGTGTTTGTGGACGGTGTTCGCTCATCTGCCCTTATCGATACTGGAGCTGCCGTATCCGTTAAGGACGCAAAACTTTGCCGCTTACTCCGAAAAGTGACGACGCCACTTTCTGGGATGTCCCTCCGTACCGCTAGTTCGCAGAGTATTCACCCTACAGCAGTGTGCACTGCTCGCGTCGTCATTCAGGAAGTTCTGTATGTCGTCGAGTTCATCATCATTACTGCATGCTCTCACGACATCATCCTCGGATGGGATTTTCTCTCCCGCCACGACGCCGTCATTCATTGTGCCTCTGCCGAAATCGAACTCTCGCCGTTCTCACATTTGACGCCAGTAGACAGTCCCTCGGCACTGAGCAAGATCCTCGTCAAAGACGATACGACAGTACCTCCAAGCTCGTCAACGGCTGTGTCGGTGTACTGCGCCGGTCTCTCCGACACAATTGCACTCCTTTCGCCATCTGACCGTGGTTGCAGTAGGAAAGGGTTGCTAGTACCTTTCGCGACCGTGCAAGTAACTCAGGGCAACACCGCTGTTTTTGTGACCAACCCATTCCCGTACATGGTTACGTTGGTTCGAGGGGAATGTCTCGGCAGAGTGGAACCCGTCGACGAAGCACAAGTCCTGGACGTACCCGATGACTCGCACTGTCCCAGTTCTCGTACCATCAGTGCTATTTCCGCGTCTGATCCGTCACCTGCTGACGTATTTGGTCCCTCCATTGCTGATAACCTTACGTCGGTCCAGCGTTCCCAGCTTCTGGGCCTGCTGCAAGAATTTCGTTCTTCTTTCGATGTCGGGCAAACTTCTCTTGGTCGCACGTCCGCTGTTACACATCGCATCGACACTGGCGCCCAGCCACCATTACGGCAACGTCCATATCGCGTGTCGCCTGCCGAACGTCGGGTAATTAATGAGCAAGTAGAAGACATGCTCCGACGCGACGTAATTCGGCCCTCGGATAGCCCATGGGCGTCTCCTGTTGTTCTCGTTGCGAAGAAGGACGGTTCTGTGCGGTTCTGTGTGGATTACCGACGCCTCAACAAGATCACTCGTAAGGACGTGTATCCACTACCGCGAATAGACGACGCGATTGACAGCCTGCAAGGAGCAGAATTCTTTTCATCTCTCGATTTGCGCTCAGGGTACTGGCAAGTACCTATGGCTCAAGACGCTCGACCGAAGACCGCCTTTGTCACGCCCGACGGCTTGTACGAATTCAACGTCATGCCGTTTGGGCTGTGCAATGCGCCCGCCACCTTTGAGCGCATGATGGATACCGTTCTGCGCAACCTCAAATGGCACACGTGCCTGTGCTACCTCGACGACGTCGTCGTTTTCGCTCCGGACTTCTCCACGCATCTTCAGCGCCTGCGGCATGTTTTGACGCGCTTGAGTGACGCCGGTCTCCAACTAAATCTGAAGAAGTGCCGATTTGCAGCGCGGCAACTCACCATCCTAGGCTACGTCGTGTCCAAGGACGGAATCCTTCCCGATCCGGCCAAGTTTCGGGCCGTGGCCGAATTTCCCAAACCTGCGTCCGTCAAAGAACTGCGCAGTTTCGTAGGCCTGTGTTCGTACTTTCGACGATTCATACGAAACTTTGCCACGATCATATCACCACTGACGAAGCTCCTTGGAAGTAACGGGCCCCTTGATTCGTGGTCATCCGAGTGCGACGACGCGTTCGCCAAGCTCCGCCATTTGTTGACGTCTCCTCCCATACTACGCCACTACGACCCTACGGCCCCCCACGGAGGTGCACACAGACGCCAGCGGCGTAGGCCTCGGCGCTGTCCTGGCGCAGCGCAAACCCGGATTCCCCGAATATGTCGTGGCATTCGCAAGCCGTACGCTCACGAGAGCCGAGACAAATTACACCGTCACGGAAAAAGAGTGCCTGGCGATCGTCTGGGCCCTTACAAAGTTTCGACCTTATTTGTATGGTCCATCATGCACTCTGCTGGCTGTCGTCGTTGAAGGATCCCTCAGGCCGTCTCGCCCGCTGGGCTCTTCGCCTGCAAGACTACGACATCCGCGTGCTATACCGCAACGGACGTCAGCATGCTGACGCCGACGCCCTCTCGCGCTCCCCTCTGCCTGACGACAATGCCCCCTGCTCAGTATCTTCCATTGCCGTTTCTGTCATCGATGTTCACATCATCGCTACCGAACAGCGCAAGGACAATTGGATCGCCCAGCTGATCGACTTGCTCTCTGATCCGTCGGCAACACAATCCCCTCGCGCCTTGCGTCGCCAAGCTCATCATTTCGCCATACGTGACGGCCTCCTGCACCGACGCAATTACAACGCCGACGGCCGGCAGTGGCTACTCGTGATACCTCGCAGTTCGCGGTCGGAAATATGTGAGTCCTTCCACTCGGATCCGCAATGCGCGCACTCTGGGGTAACCAAAACATACCACCGCATTCGACAACGCTACTTCTGGCGAGGGATGTACCGCTACGTGCAGAAGTTCGTTCGCTCGTGCCTCGATTGCCAACGCCGCAAACCGTCAACGCACATGTCTCCAGCTGGTCTACAACCGTTACCTTGCCCTGACCGTCCGTTTGGGCGCGTGGGTATCGATTTGTATGGACCACTCCCTCTGACATCGGCTGGTAACCGCTGGGTCATCGTCGCCGTAGACCATCTAACGCGATACGCCGAAACCGCCGCCCTCCCTGCGGCAACTGCGCGCGATGTTGCCTCCTTCCTGCTGCACCGATTCATACTGCGTCACGGTCCACCCCAGGAGCTTCTCAGCGATCGAGGCCGTGTCTTCCTGTCGGAAGTCGTCGAAGCCATCCTGACGGAGTGCCATTCTGTCCACCGCAAAACTACTGCTTACCACCCGCAGACGAATGGCCTCACCGAACGCTTTAACCGCACCCTCGGCGACATGCTTTCAATGTACGTCGCCGCCGACCACACGAATTGGGATGCTATACTGCCCTTCGTCACCTACGCTTACAACACCGCCCCTCAAAGCACTACTGGTTTTTCGCCCTTCTTCTTACTATACGGACGGCACCCGTCGCACACCATCGACACGATACTCCCGTACACGCCGGATCAATCTGAGTGTGCCCCTATTTCTGACACAGCCAGGCTTGCTGAAGAGTGTCGCGAGCTTGCCAAGACCTTTACGACGAATGAACAAGAGCGGCAGAAGAGTATTCGTGATGGCTCCGCCACTACTGAGCCCACGTTCCTCCCTGGAGCGCTCGTATGGCTCTCGGTCCCTGCCTCCGCAGCTGGCCTCTCTTCAAAACTACTGCCGAAATACGAAGGCCCCTACCGTGTCATCGAGCGCACATCTCCGGTCAACTACCTGATCGAACCCATCGAACAATCTTCGGACATGCGCCGTCGAGGGCGCGACATTGTCAACGTGGACCGTCTGAAGGCCTATTATGACCCGCTCATTGTGAAAAGCTGTTAGGTCGCCCGGCGGCTCCCTTTTCGTACCCGGGGTAATTGTAGCGAAGCCTTGGAACTGAGTAATGGGTTGCACTCTCGAGCGCCTTCTAGTGGGTCATCTCCAAAGAAGGACGCCGCTCGCGCTCAGAGTTCGTGCCTGGCCGTGGCTGTCGCCATCCCGCAGTTTATCTGAGTTCCGGCAAATAAACGCCTTAACAATATATATATATATATATATATATATATATATATATATATATATATATATATATATATATATATATGTGGAGGTTTGTATGTCGCCGCCCTACGAGGGCCCCCCCCCTCCAATGATGGGAGACTTTAAGCCCTGATGCTACCTTTAGAGCATATACAGTAACTCTACATGGATGGATGGATGGATGGATGCTATGAGCGTCCCCTTTATAACGGGGCGGTGACATGTCTGCCACCAGGCTCGAAAAAAAACTTGGGGAAAAAAACTTCCTTGTTTCATGTTGGCCTAATGCCTTATCTACATTGATTAAATTGTGAAGAAGAAGACGCGCCGCCGGTCAGCAGCATCGCGAACGCTCGGGTGCTGGGCTCGCTCGGCTCGCTCACCGCGCGCTTCTGGTTGTTGCCATCTTGCTAGCCGGTGCTACGGTCTGTTTTCGCTGTGTTGAATTCGCAGTGTCACCACAGGTGCATACTGTCAATAAACCTCTTCGCAATTGGTGGAGGGTGCTGAATATCCCCCGTCAACTGAACCTGGAGCTCCGGAACAGAACACTCCCGCCCATCATGACGACCAACGAAGCGCAACCTGCCTCCTCCGCCCAGTCCAGCAGCGGCACCGGAGTTCCTCGCCTCAGGGACCCAAAGGTCTTCAGCGGTGCCAATGAAATGGACGTCGAAGACTGGTTTACCCACTACGAACTGGTGAGCGCTAATAACAAGTGGGATGATGCCGACAAGCTGACCCATGTCGTCTTTTACCTCACGGACGTTGCTGAAGTGTGGTATCACAACCACAAAAGCAACATTCCGACATGGTCAGTCTTCAAGACATCTTTTTCTGAAGTGTTTGGCCGACCCGCTGTCCGCAAATTCCGCGCCGAACAGCGCTTGCGCACTCGAGCACAGCAAACGTCAGAAACGTTCACGAGTTACATTGAAGACATCGTCGCTCTTTGTAACCATGTCAACGGCGCCATGCCCGAGTCTGAAAAGATCCAGCACATCCTCAAAGGGATTGATGATGGCGCGTTTCAGATGCTCATGGCTAGGAATCCTGGCACAGTTGCGGAAGTCGTCACATTATGTCAAAGCTATGACGAGCTTAAGAAGCAACGCGCCCTGAGTCGGCCGTTCTCATCGCGCGCCGAGTCGCTATCAAGTCTCGCTACCGTTCCCGAGCAATCACCGACGTTTCAGGAGATCAAGGACTTCGTGCGCGAAGAAGTTGCTCGTCAACTTTCTATGGTCCCCTTCACACAAGAGCCTTCCTCTCGTCTGCCGCCAACGCTTCGCACTGTTATTGCCGAAGAGGTCGCCCAAGCTGTTCCTGTCGCTCACCACCAGCAGCCTGTGGCCGCGCCTCTTACGTATGCGCCGGCTATGCAGCCCGTAGCCGCGCCGCTAACGTATGCCCAGGCGGTTCGCAGGCCTCCCCAGCAGCCTTGCCCACCCGTGCAGCCATATGCCCACCAGTCCGCCCCTCTTCTTACTTCTTGGGCCGAGCCGAGAGTGAGCAATTTTTGGCGGACTCCAGACAATCGCCCCATTTGCTACGCCTGCGGTACTCCAGGACACGTTGCTCGTTATTGTCGCCGTCGCTTTCAAACATCCAGCGACGCTACACGGCCGTCACAATACGACAGACAGCCGATACGCCAATATGCTCCTCGTCCCTCGCCGTGGTATCCTCACACGGACTTCCCTGAGATTCCGTCGCCCCGCTCCTCATCTCCTCGTCGGCGATCGCCTTCCCCAATGCGTTGCCGACCCGGACCCTCAAATCAGGAAAACTAAACGCCGCAGTTCAAGAGGCAAGAACTGCGCCGTCTTCGAACTGCCCAAGTCCTCGCACATCTCCTGCTAACGTGGTCGCCATTACTGTCGATGGTGTTTCAACATTTGCCCTCGTCGACACCGGTGCCGCCGTTTCTGTTATAGCCGCCAAGCTCTGCCGTTCCCTACGCAAAGTGACCACGCCGCTCTCTGGACTGCTTTTTCGCACGGCAAGCGCAAAGCACGTTACACCTCTCGCAGCATGTACTGCCCGTGTATTTATACAAGGCACTATGTACGTCGTGGAGTTCATCGTTCTTTCTGCCTGCTCGCATGACATAATCCTCGGGTGGGTCTTTTTATCACGTCATAACGCCGTCATTGACTGCGCACGCGCTGAAGTTGAATTTTCGTCACTGTGTGAAGAACCATTGCACGAAGCTCATGATCGGCCGCCTAAACTCGTCGTGCGCGAGGACATCGACATTCCGCCTGCCTCTGTTGCCGTTGTCCCTGTCTTCTGCGGCGGCCTCAACGACGCTACCGTCTTCTTCACACCTTCCGACATCTTCATGAGCCGCAAAGCCATACCACTGCCTTTTGCGACGCTTGACATCACTGCCGGCTGCAGCAATATTTTTGTCCACAATCCCCTTTCAGCACCGGTTACGTTGCTTGTCGGCGAATGTCTCGGTCACGTGGAACACCTTGACTCTTCGTTCTTTCTGAACGTGTCAGATGAATCGTGCCACACTGACTCGACTGAACTCGATGACCTTTGCACGCTGGACGGCTCGTCGAGTGACATATTCGCGAGTTCTATCGCCGATACCCTGACTGCTAAAGAACGCGCCGAGCTTCTTCGACTTCTCCAACAATTCACGAAATCGTTCGATGTTTCTCAGCCGCACTTGGGTCGGACGTCGGAAGTCCACCACTTCATTGACACCGGTTCGCACCAGCCTTTACGTCAAAGGCCGTACCGCGTTTCTGCTGCAGAACGTCGTGTCATCAACGACCAGGTCGAAGATATGCTGCGCCGTGGCGTTATTCAACCATCCCACAGTCCTTGGGCATCTCCTGTCGTTCTAGTTCGCAAGAAGGACGGTTCTATTCGCTTTTGCGTCGACTACCGTCGATTAAATAAGGTGACGCGGAAAGACGTCTATCCTTTGCCACGCATCGACGACGCCCTTGACAGCCTCCAAGGAGCCGAATTCTTCTCGTCCTTAGACTTACGTTGTGGCTACTGGCAGGTTCCGATGGCTGAAGCTGATCGTCAGAAAACGGCATTTATTACACCAGACGGACTGTACGAGTTTAACGTAATGCCTTTTGGGCTTTGCAACGCGCCAGCCACGTTTGAACGACTCATGGACAACACATTGCGTGGCCTCAAGTGGTCTATGTGTTTATGTTACCTCGACGACATTGTCGTTTTCTCTCCCGATTTTCCTACCCACCTACATAGGCTCCGACAAGTTCTGACGTGTTTAAGCAACGCTGGACTGCAACTGAACCTCAAAAAGTGCAACTTCGCCGCGCGGGAGTTGACCATCTTAGGACACACAGTGTCCAAGCACCCGACCCTGCGAAACTTCGTGCTGTTGCCGAGTTTCCGAAACCTGCTACGATCAAAGAACTCCGTAGTTTTGTCGGACTATGCTCCTACTTCCGGCGCTTCGTTCGAAATTTCGCTTCGATCATGTCGCTCGTTCCCCTCTACCTGCAGACTCCGCCTGCGGAACGAATTCCACACCCTCGGTCTCAACTCTCGACTTTGACTCCATGGCTACTGAACAACTCCGCGACCCGTGGATCGCGTCGCTTTTCGACTATCTTTCCGGATCTTCGACTACTGCAGTATCTCGATCTCTACGACGTCAAGCTGCTCATTTCGCCATTCGTGATCGGCTACTTCACCGCCGCAACTATGCTCCCGAGGGCCGTAAGTGGCTCTTGGTCATTCCCCGCAGCTTAAGGTCACAAATATGTGCCTCCTTCCACGACGATCCGCAATGTGGCCATGCCGGAGTTTTCAAAACGTACGACCGTATTCGCCATCGCTACTACTGGCGCGGAATGTACAATTTCGTACGAAAATTTGTTCAGTGCTGCCCTGACTGTCAGCGTCGCAAATCGCCGCCTTTACGCTCGTCTGGAGCCCTGCAGCCACTTCCGTGCCCTGCCAAACCCTTCGACCGCGTGGGGATTGATCTCTACGGCCCACTACCGATGACACCGGATGGCAATCGGTGGATCATAGTCGCGGTGGACCACCTAACACGATACGCCGAGACTGCCGCCCTACCAAGTGGCACAGCGCGGGACGTAGCGTCTTTCGTCCTCCGCCACTTCATCCTTCGACATGGCGCGCCTCGAGAACTCCTCAGTGACCGAGGTCGAGCCTTTCTCTCGGAAGTCGTTGAAGCTCTCCTTTCCGAATGCCACGTTGTTCATCGTAGGACCACGGCATACCACCCGCAAACTAACGGATTCACAGAGCGCTTCAACCGCACACTCGGCGATATGCTCGCGATGTATGTGACATCTGATCATGACAACTGGGACCGGGTTCTTCCATTCATAACGTTCGCATACAACACCGCGACACAAGCTACCACGGGATTCTCACCGTTCTTCCTCCTGTATGGACGCGACCCTTCGCACACCATTGACACTCTACTTCCATACCGTCCTGACGCTTCCGAATGCCCACCTGTCTCCGAAGCTGCCCGCCAAGCGGAAGAGTGCCGCCAACTCGCGCGCAACTTTACGTCACAGGAGCAACAGCGCCAAAAGGACAACAACGCTGACTCACGTCGAAGTCCCAGCTATTCCCCGGGATCTCTGGTATGGCTGGCTGTCCCATACCAAACTTCTGGGCTTTCCTCAAAACTCGTCCCAAAGTACGAGGGCCCTTACCGTGTTTTGGAGCAAACCTCCCCAGTCAATTTTCTCATTGAGCCAGTTTCCCCATCTGACGACATGCGCCGGCGTGGACGTGACCTCGTCCACGTGTCCCGTCTCAAACCATACCATAGCCCTCTTCTCCCAGACTCTTAGGTCGCCAGGATGGCTCTTCTTCGGCGGGGGCGAATTGTGAAGAAGAAGACGCGCCGCCGGTCAGCAGCATCGCGAACGCTCGGGTGCTGGGCTCGCTCGGCTCGCTCACCGCGCGCTTCTGGTTGTTGCCATCTTGCTAGCCGGTGCTACGGTCTGTTTTCGCTGTGTTGAATTCGCAGTGTCACCACAGGTGCATACTGTCAATAAACCTCTTCGCAAAATCTATGTTATTATACCAAAAAATATATAAATTCACGGTCCATCTCTGTGCCTGTAAAGGCAGAATGACCTTATTTTTCCCCATTATTTATTTTTGTACTTTATCTCTACTTTTCTGCCACCAATACTCTAACCGTCTCTTACTTATTTCTATCGCGGACGTGTTCACAACGTGACAACGTGTTGTGTCGTGCGACCCCTGGTTGCATTCTAACACACCAGCGGGGTAAAGCTTCTCATACATGCCCCTGGGTGGAGCTGGGCTTCCGCCCTGACTTTGTTCCGCAACCACCCGGTGTGGCTTGGCCGGTCATGTGACCGTACCTCGATGGCCAATAGTCTTTCTCCCCCCCCCCCCTTATAACCGCCTGAATAAAATAAACGTGGGAGACACCCTCCCGTCAGTCTCGCCTCGAGTCGTCTCCGTGTCGTCCTCCCCTCCATCCGCCCACCGCGGAGAGCACACCGGCTCCTGCCCTACACAACACATGGCGACGAGGTAACGAACCGCTACGCGACGACAGGCGACGCCAGGAAGAGCACGACGAAAGTGGCACTTACCTTCGAGCCACATTTCTACTGCGCGTCGGTGCGTGGACCTTCCTGCTTGCTGCTATGGCGTCGGCCTGACTTTCCTTTGTTTTGCTCCGGCTTCATCTACGACGCCACCTCCTACTCAGGACTACTGCGTACCTCCTGCACATGGCGGCCCTTTTTGCCAACCTCCCTCCGTTCCACGACGTGCCCGGCGCGCCTCGTATTCCGTGGCATTTCTGGAAAAAAAATTTCCAAGTACACCTAAAGGCGGCCGGCGGAAGCGGCTGGGAAGACGAGAGGCGGTACGTCAGCACTTCTCAGCGCGATCGGCATCGAGGGACAACGTAAATACTTCAGGAAAAAAAGCCGGCTGATCCCACGCACTGTGGGAATCGATGTAATGCGAAGCAGCCAGGAAGGAGCAGATCATGCTTTACATAATTTGCATGTCATGTTTTACTTGTTAGGACCTATCATTTATGTCCGTCATGCATTCACGTCGCGCAATACCAATTTTGGTGTATATCCAGCTAGCGAACTGGACGCAAGCGCACCATGGGCGTGGCATGTAAATGGCGTTGTAGATGACATGCATGCCAAGATTTTCATGTTACCACCTGCCACTTACGTTCATTATACAGTCATGTCACTCAATACCAAATATCGTGTATATCAAGCTAACGAAACGGCCGCGAGCGCTCCATGAGCGTGGCATGCAAGTCATTTCGCACATGACAAGTCATGATTTTCATATTACCACTAGTCATTTATGTTCGTCATACAGTCACGTCACTCAATACCAAGTTTGGTGTATGTCAAGCTAACGAAACGTCCGCGAGCACGCCATGAGCATGGCGTGCAAGTCATGTCGCACATGACAAGTCATGATTTCCATATTACCACTTGTCATTTCTGTTCGTCATACAGTCACGTCACTCAATACCAAGTTTGGTGTATATCAGGCTAACGAAACGGCCGCGAGCACGCTATGAGCGTGGCATGTAAATCATGTTGTTCATGACATGCACGTAATTATTTGCATATTACCACCTGTCATTTATGTTCGTCATACAGTCACGTCACTCAATCCCAAATTTCGTGTATATCAAGCTAACGAAACGGCCACGAGCGCGCCATGAGCGTGGCATGTAAATCATACTTTTCATGACAAGTTATTCATGGTTTTCATGATATGACCAGCTATTTATGTTCGTTATAAGGTCATGTTATGCCATACCAAATTTGGTATAAATCCCATTAACGATACGGCCAGGAGAGCACAAAGTCGTAGGCGGCTAGATAGATAGCCAGATACGCTCAAACTCGCCGAAGTTCGCTAAGAAATGCTTCGCATTTAAAACATTCACGGCGCAAAGAATATCGGGACGAAGTGAAGAAACGGACAGACATGGGCGTCATGTCTGTCCGTTTCTTCACTTCTTCCCGGTATTCTTTGCGCCGTGAATGTTTTTTCCTGAAGTATGAACCAACTAGCTCACCAACAAGCCCTGTAAATACTTCGCCGCGCAGGAGCAGCTCGAGGAACAAGCGTCCAAAATGTTACGAGCACGACCAGCACGCCGGCGACGTCGGGCTCGGACACGGTGTCGAAGACTGAAGCGGCGGAGACGACGACGGAGTACTACACGTTGCTTCAATTCCTCGACGGGCTTTTCGCCGAGACGACGAACGTGCTAGCCGAGCAGCACCTGTTCACGAGCCGCGTACAACTGCCCGGCGAAACGTTTCTGGACTTCGTCACTGCGCTCAAAGAAAACGCCCTGTCATGCATGTTCGGCGCCACTTACAACGACAGAGTACGGGACCAGATAATTCATGGGGTCGCCAACGCGCATGTCCGGGCCAAGTTGCTGTCCTGCGGGGAGGCCCTCACGCTGCACACGGCGGAAGAAATTGCACGCGGCTGGGAGGCTCGCTCTCTGGTTACGGCGGCAGCATCCAGCGCGTCGCAGCGGCACAAAATGGCGGGTCGGCCAGGTCGGCTGCTTCGCCGGCGCCGCATTCGACTGAACATGGCGGCGGCTTCCCCCAGCGTGAGTGGCCGCGTCCAAGATGGCTACGCGGGCTCGTCAGCTGGCCTCCAGGACGGCGTGCGCGGCCAAAAAGAAAGCCAGGTTGCTTCCAGGCCTCAAGTTGGCCCCTGCTTTCGCTGCGGCAAATTGGGACGTTTGGCGACTTCACGAAATTGCCCAGCCAAAAACAAAATTTGCCAATTCTGTCTTATAAAAGGCCATTTCGCGGCAGTCTGCCGCAAACGCCAGGCCTCGGTGCAGGAAATTACTCCCGTTCGAGATGTTGACTCCGGCACTGCCACAGTCCTGTCTGTACAAGCTGCGTCGCCTAGCCCAAAGTACTTACGTATCCTAGTGGTCGTCGGAGGGCACATCCCTATGTCATTGCTGGTGGATACTGGAGCTACTGCATCGTTAATGACCATGAAAGACTTCGACATGCTTTTCGCTTCGAAGCATCGTCTGCTCCAGACATCCATCCACCTATAGAATTTTTCGCAGCACCGCATACCAGTCCTTGGCTATTTCCGCACAGACTTGCAGCACCACGGAAAAGGGGCCTATGTCACCTTCTACGTCACAGCACACGGCACCAGCACACGCCATTCAGCAATTGGGACTCCTGATCGACGACGCAACGCGAGCGTGTCGTCTGGCGACACCTCATTCGCAGCTTCCTGCAGGTGTACCTCCGGGGTTCGAGCACCTGCCTGGTGGGGCCCTGGGACGTTCCAAGGACTACGTCCACCGGGCCAAGAGGCGGCAGCACATCGTGCCAGTGTCCGCCAAGCTGCGTCGGCTGCCTCGGGCGCTACGGCAGCACGTCGCCAGCGAGCTGCGCCGGCTCCAGGACGACGGCCGCATTCAAAATCGCACTTCAGCACCCAGGAGTTGCCTACTCAGCCCTGTCCTAGTGCCCCGGCTGTCCAGTGCGGCCCTGCGTCAATTACTGTCCAGTGCAACTGCGCGCTAGCTAATGTACAGCCTGAATTGCCTGCGACCCAGGATCATCCGTCGGGACTTCAGGAGGAAAATCCTGGGTATTCCTCCTCACGTACAGTAAATGCAGGAAACTTCAATGCGGGGGAGGAAAGAGAGGGGACTGGGACTCCAAACTCGGCTCGCGACAGCCGCTACCCTCAAGCATTTTTTTCACGGCCTGGGTCACGTCGTCCACGTCGCCCCCCAGCCATTTCCTGGACTACGTGACACACTGATTAGTCCGCGTCTCTGGGGCTGTACTGCCTTAAGTTCCCGCAGTATAGCCGCAGAGGTCTGTGTGTGCGCGTTTTCAGTGAACAGTCAAGCTGACTTTTCGGTGTGCGTGTTGGCGGACTGAACTTTTCACATGTTCTAGGACTTAATTGTATATTAAATGCGAAGCATTTCTTTGCGTACTGTGAGCACTTTTGCGTTTCTATCTATCTATCTATCTATCTATCTATCTATCTATATATATATATATATATATATATATATATATATATATATATATATATATAGATAGATAGATAGAACGTCAGGCTGCTCCGATCACTGACAAAGCGAACTCATCGTCCTTTTTCGCGAGCCTATCTTCATCGTCTTTCTTCTACAGCGGCACATACAATTCTGCCAGCAACGATACCGCGTAATGCAAGCTACGCTCGTGGCATTACCCTCCCCCTCAGAGAGCATCGTCCCGATGCGGGTGCATGATTACGGGAGAAAACACACACACATAAGGTCACATGATGGAACGGTGGCGTAGTGTTCACAAGGTCACGCATAGGTTTAACGAATAGTCAACGTTGGTAGAATGGTTTCATCCTGGAAACGTGGACGATGTCTGGCTGCTGCGAACGACGTGATCGACGAGCTGTATCTTCGGCAAGAACTTCGTAGTTCACTTCGCTGAGGCGCCGGAGAACTCTGTAGGGACCAAAGTAGCGGTGCAATAACTTTTCCGAACGGCCCCGTTGGCGAATGGGGGGTCCACAGCCATACTCGATCGCCGGGTTGGTAAAGAACCTCGCGATGACGAGCATTGTACCGTTGGGAGTCGATGCATTGCTGGTTATTAGTTCTGTAGCGCAGCGCTAGTGGCGGCCAGCCGGCAGGTGAAAAAGACGACGAGCGCCGGTGGCTCGTGGCGCGAGGCAGTTAGAACGTTCCGCTGCTTTGGCTGGCTGGACGCCACGACCGCTGCTCTACTTCGGCCTCTCGCTTCCTTCCTCAGCTGTACGCCTTCGTCCTCTCATTAAACTAGCGACGACGGCACGTCTACGTTGGACGCCGTCACGTCGCTACATTTGGTGACCACGGACACACGGACAAGCGACCGGCGCTGCACCGCTGCCACTGAGCTCCGCGGCCATGTTCCAGCCAGCTCAAGCCTTGCAGCCGCACTTCGATCCACCGCTGCCACCGTTCCGGACCTCTTGCCTGGAGTCATGGTTCGAGGAGTTCGAGGCGGCCTTGGAGCTCAACGGCATCTGGCTCCGAGAATTCATGTTTGAGGTACTGGAATACCATCTTCCGCGTGACCTCAAACGCCGCCTCACATACTTCTCGTGGAGCCCTCGCCCTTACGATCACCTGCGCGACGCCGTGCTCCAGTTTTACGGCATAACACATGGTCCTTTTCACAAGAGCATCACCGTGGTGCCTGGGTCATCATCATCTACCTGCACGCCTCCCGCACCACGGCCAGTCCAGACCACTGCCCTGCCGACAACAACCGGCTTCACGGGTGACGCCGACCCCCCCTTCCGCGTCAATCGACCCGTCGACCGAGAGACCCACAACCCCGGCGTCCACGGCTCCTGCCTCCGATGTGCCGGTTCTGCCAACAAAGGCACTGCCATCTCTCGCCGTCACGGATTCGACGCCGGCCACTGCACCGCGCACTTCCGGATTCTCTACAGAAACAGGTTATGCTGCACTCCCTGCCGTGGACGATTTGACGATCACAGCCAAGCCAGCTGGTCCGCCTGCAGAGTCCACGCCTGTTCTAACACCTGTCGAAGCTCGCGACACCGCTCACACTACGGACCCAGAGCCCGCTATCGCGCTGCACGCCATGGGATTTCCCAACACATCGACACCTGCCGCTCAACAGTTCGTTGACTGTCAACCAGGTCACGACCTCACCTCCAACGTCTCAACTGACAGCCATAGTTTTCCTGGTCTTCTTGCGAGGATTTCCTCTCATCTTCCTGAGGAGCCACGCCCTACGCCCTCTTGCAAGCCCAAAACCCAGATACCGTGCGGTGTCGTGGACAGCCATTCTCCATTACCTCCGTCGTCTTGTCGCTATTTCAGGAGAAGCTGCACCAGGTCTATGCACAGCGCACGGCTCGTGGTCCGCCCAGAATATACATCTCGCTGCCGACAAACGCACTGTTGTCGGGGCTCAAGACGCCGCCACGCGCGTGGTTTGGCGTTGCGTCGACCATGGCGTTCGCACCACTTCCACCACCAGCATCACCAACGCACCTCTCTGCTTTGCTCGCTGCTGCTAGCGACGCGCAATCATCGTGGTCCTCGCCCGCTGCGTGGTTCTCAGTGCCGCCCACCGGAATCACCGGACTCCTCCTTACGCCTTCCACCCTGACGACAATTGGACTTCCCAGTGGACATTCTAGGAACCGCCGCACATGTACAAAGTGTTTATATGATTTTTCTAGCTATTTTACATTTCTTTTCTATCGCGCAACACGCTAGGCGGGGAGCCCCTGTAGCGCAGCGCTAGTGGCGGCCAGCCGGCAGGTGAAAAAGACGACGAGCGCCGGTGGCTCGTGGCGCGAGGCAGTTAGAACGTTCCGCTGCTTTGGCTGGCTGGACGCCACGACCGCTGCTCTACTTCGGCCTCTCGCTTCCTTCCTCAGCTGTACGCCTTCGTCCTCTCATTAAACTAGCGACGACGGCACGTCTACGTTGGACGCCGTCACGTCGCTACAGTTCTTTCGAGTGCGAGCTTGCGAGCTGCGTCCGCGAGTCGGATGAATTCGTCCGTGTTGACACTAACGTCGCACCTGTCGGGTAGGAGCATGACATCCAGCATAGTGGTTGCCTCCCTGCCGTGAAGCAACCGGAATGGTGTGAAACCAGTAGTTTCTTGAACAGCAGTGTTGTAAGCGAACGTGATGTATGGCAGAATGTCGTCCCAGTTTTTGTGGTCTCTATCAACGTACATGGAAAGCATGTCGGTGATCGTCTTGTTTAGTCTCTCTGTAAGCCCGTTGCTTTGTGGGTGGTATGCAGTAGTTTTCCGGTGGGCGGTTCCACTTAGCTGCAGGACATCCTCGGAACTTTGCTATCGCCCAGACAACAGCTAGACATTCCTTCTCCGTGGTCGAGTAATTCGCCTCCGCAGGAGATAATATCCGGCTAGCATAAGCAATAGCACGTTCGACGCCGTCTTGCCATTGGACGAGGACTGCGCCAAGGCCGATGTTACTTGCGTCGGTGTGCAATTCAGTGGCGGCATCTTCGTCAAAATGTCCGAGTAAGGGCTGAGTCTGGAGGCGCTGCTGAAGTTCGGAGAAAGCGTCTCTTTGCTCGGGGCCCCACACAAAGGGAACATCTTCTTTCGTCAGACGGGTCAGTGGCTCGGCTATGTTTGAAAAATTTTTCACAAAACGCCTGTAGTATGCGCAGAGGCCCAGGAATCGACGCACATCACGTTTGTTGGCAGGTGGCGGAAATGCAGCAACAGCCAATGTCTTTTCTGGGTCCGGACGAATACCATCGTGGCTGACAAGGTGGCCGAGGAACTTCAGTTCGTCGTAACCAAAATGGCACTTCTCTGGTTTTAAGGATAGGCCTGCCGCACGAATTGCAACAAAGACAGACTCAAGTCGCTCCAAATGCTGTTCGAACGTTGGTGAATATACAACGACGTCGTCCAAATAAACAAGACATGATTCCCACTTAAGGCCTGACAGCACTGCATCCATCATTCTTTGGAACGTCGCGGGAGCGGAGCACAGACCGAATGGCCAGTACTTTAAATTCGTACAGGCCATCAGGGGTTATGAATGCTGTTTTTTCGCGGTCGCGCTCATCGGCTTCGATCTGCCAGTAGCCGCTACGTAAATCCATTGAGGAGAAATATCGGGCATGTCGAAGGCGGTCTAGTGAGTCGTCAATGCGTGGAAGAGGGTAGACGTCTTTCTTAGTCACTTTGTTAAGTTTGCGGTAATCCACGCAAAATCGAAGAGTGCCGTCCTTCTTTTTTACGAGGACGACGGGGGATGCCCATGGGCTGGTCGAGGGTTGAATTACATCATCGTCGAGCATCTGCTTCACCTGTGAGCGTATCGCCTCTTGTTCCTTTTGCGACACTCGGTAGGCGTGCTGACGGACCGGCCGTTCAGTTGCGTCCGTTATAATGCGGTGCTTCACGGTCGGTGTTTGCTTTATTTTTGAAGTTGGTGCGAAGCAGTCGCTGAACATACGTGAAATACTACGTATTCGCTCCTTCTGCGCTGACGAAAGCTTCGGATTGACGTCAACACTATTGGTCACCGCGGGGTCCCCTTGTACGGCTTCGGAAATCGGAGCAATCGTTAAACATGGTTCCTTGGCAATGGTCTCGAAGTGAGCGATCGCCGTTCGCTTTGTCAAATGCTGGTATTCGCCGCTGAAATTCGTGACCAGGAAGTCAGTCATCCGGTGCTTCAACTGGATTATGCCGCGAGCGACGCAGATTTGCCGAGCCAGGAGCACGGACAGGTTTGCTTCGGCGATACCACTACTACTATTGTCTATGTCGCTCTCTACAGTTACGAACATACTGGTTCTCGGCGGAAGTGTGATGCCGTCGGCGACAATACGAAGCGCTGTTCTCTGCGTAGCGGTATCTCTCGGCGTCTACATCTGGGCATGGTCGTTGGCGAACGTGACGAGCAGTTCTCGAAGGTCAATAACAGCTCCGTGCTCGCGCAGAAAATCCATGCCGAGGATGACTTTTCGGGAACATTCGCGCAACACGATGAAAGAAGCGACGAACGTTGACTCACGGATTTGCAGTCTGGCAGTGCATCTCCCGATCAGTGTCAAGAGGTGACCTCCTGCTGACCGGAGGTTCGGTCCATGCCCCCCAAGGAGTGATCACCTTCCTCAGTTCAGCGACAAGTTCAGCGCTGATAACAGAGTAGTCGGCGCCAGTGTCCACCAGAGCAATTACCGGGTGATTGTCGATAAGAATAGAAATGGCGGCAGAAACGCGTTCGTCGTCGGTGGGAGATGTCGGTGAAAAGGAATCGTCAGAGGTCGCCGGACTGGTCGGGGGAGGTTGTTTTAACGATCGCTCAGCAGCGGCCCCACCCCCGGAGGTCGCTGTTCCTAGTTTCCCCGGCGTGGGCTTGGGGACCTAGGTGATCGTCCCGCAACGACATCGGCGAATGAGTGTTGACCCGGTGATGTGGAACGTCGGGGAGATGGAGAGCGAGACTGGTGTCCCTGATGGTTCGAGGACTGAATACTTTCCAGGTACTCTGCGATAGCGCGGGGCCGTTCACCGTCACGAGGTCGACGGGCATCTGGCCGAAAACCAGGAAGACCCATGCGTCGGTACGAACAGTCGCGGTACAGGTGACCTGGCTCACCACAGTGGTAGCAAAGGGGCTGATTGTCAGGAGCGCGCCACACAGTAGACTTCCGCACATTAACTCGCGGATTCTCGTAACGCGACGGGACCGAGAAGTACTGCGTCGGCGGCAGGGTGTACGGTCGGGGGGGAATGGCTGACCGCATGCGCAGGTGTGCGTACAGCTTCCGCGTACGTGAGAAGCGAAGCTTCGGTTGGCGGCGTCACCAACGGTTGTACCAGCTGCCGTACCTCTTGGCGGACGACGTCAGTTAGGGCAGCTACTTGGGGCTGGGGAGACACCGCGTGAAGTTTTTGCAGCTCCTCGCGTACAATGCTGCGCACAAGCTCCGTGAGATCTCTGACGGTCGTGGCGTCGAGTGTTGCCGCGGATGATGACAGGCAGGCGAGGCTGTTCGGCCGCTCATACTGCGAAGACCGCTGCCTTAGCATTCGCTCCATCGTTGTAGCTTCACGGAGGAATTCCGCTACGGTACCAGGTGGGTTGCGCACGAGCCCTGCAAACAGCTGCTCTTTTACGCCCCGCATCAGGAAGCGTACCTTCCTCTCTTCCGCCATTGCGGGGTCAGCTCGCCGGAACAGCCGAGACATTTCCTCAACGAACATCGCAACGCTTTCGTTCGGTCTTTGACTCCTTGAGTTGAGAAGGCGCTCTGCTTGTTCTTTTAGGTCAGGACTTCCGTACGTGTTCCGCAGCTGAGTACAAAACTCCGGCCAGGTTGTTAAGGCAGCCTCATGGTTCTCATACCAAATGCGCGCCGAGTCCTCGAGGTAGAAGTAAACATACCCGAGCTTCCGACGGTCGTCCCACTCGTTGGCGACGGCGACTCGCTCGTATTGGTCCAGCCAGTCTTCAACGTCCTCGAAGGCGTCGCCATGGAACGGCTTTGGAGTTCGAAGGGCGTTGAAAAGCCATGGAGCAGGCGGTGTCGCGGTCTGCGGAGTCTGGGTTGCCGTTGTTGCGCTGGCCATGTTTCTGGAGCGTTCTGGGAGAGGGCCGAACTGAGGCGGTAGGCCTAATTGCCGCCGACTGCGCCGAAGGTCACCTGGGTCTTCCAAGGCGTCGCTACTTATCTCGGGATCTTCGCGTTGGTCGCAGTACATAGGATGCTACCCCGCACCTCCACCAGAAAATGTCACGTTATAATGCGACAGAAACCTGCAACTGGGGGGCCCGCAGAACGTCAGGCTGCTCCGATCACTGACAAAGCGAACTCATCGTCCTTTTTCGCGAGCCTATCTTCATCGTCTTTCTTCTACAGCGGCACATACAATTCTGCCAGCAACGATACCGCGTAATGCAAGCTACGCTCGTGGCAATATATCTATCAATCTATCCATCTATCTATCTATCTCGCCGCCTACGTCTGGGTGCTCTCGTGATGGCCTCCTTAACTTGGGGTAGACCAAAATTTATACGAGAGGGTAAGATGTATTGACGAATATGTCTGCCTGGTCATGACATGAATAACATAATAATATCTGGGGTTTAACGTCTCAAAACCACCATATGATTATGAGAGACGCCGTAGTGGAGGGCTCCGGAAATTTCGACCATCTGGTGTTCTTTAACGTGCACTGACATCGCACAGTACACGGGCCTCTACCATTTCGCCTCCATCGAAATGCGATCGCTGTGGCCGGGATCGAACCCGCGACCTTCGGGTCAGCAGCCGAGCACCCTAACCGCTATACCGACATGAATAACATGAAAATCCCTTCGCGTGCGTCGTGAAACTCATTTCTCCAGACATGTGTGGCTCATATCCGTATACCACGGGCCGAGGAATGCGGGTATGCGCCACAGGACTTTGACAATTTATACCTACCCAGGAACGACGAGAACAGGCATTGGTAATTTAAATGCGAGAGCGTTAAAGGAGCAGTGACATCAACTTTACGCATGTCGCGTTTTTTGCGTCAACGTGTAGTTATCGATCCCCTAGTTACGATTCGGTACTGATAATGCAACAAAGCGACGAATTAATATATGTAATAATGATTAGTATGACCAGTATCGAACGCAATTCAAACCGGGAGCAAAGCCCGCCAATTTTTAGCGCTGCCAAGCGGTCACCTCCCGCAGTCACGCCCCATCTGATCACGTGGCCGCACGAAATGGTGACGTGAGTTTCAAGTGACATTTCGTCTGCTCGGCGCGCACGTGTAGGCATGTGTTCGCCACCCCCACCGTCGTCGCCGCCGTCAAGAGCGTCCAAAAGCGACGATGAAAACACTGAGGAATATGGAATCGCTGCGATTCGTGACGTGGCGAATCATTTACGGTTCGATCCTCTTCAGAGTAGTGATTCTGATATCGACGCAGGACCGAGCAGCTACGAGGAGGCAGCTGGAGACGCGCGCTTGGGCAATGCTGGCTGGCAAGACATGTCACAACTACGCATATGAACGCTGCGTGCTTGTTACTTGTTTGAAATAATATTTCTCGGAACCATACGTTCCGCACTGGTGCACTTTGATCGGCTTTTCACACGGATGCCGCGAGGTGGCGCCGCTGCTACGTAGTGCCGCGTAGTGCCGCTAGAGGACGGACGTGTTTTTCGTGGGCTCCGGAATGACAGCGACAGATAAGTTTTTTCTGCATGATTCGAGCTTGCTTTTATTAGTTATATGAGTACATAACCGTCTAGCTTGAAGAATAATTGGGGTTACAACTTTGTACTGTTTCTTGTGTGACAGTCGCTTGGCTTTTTTTTTCTTTTTTTTTTTCGGCCACCACGTGGCTGAAGGGTACACAAGTGCTTTGAAGCATACTGGCGGAGTTTTGTGGTACCTTTTGGCTTTGAGTGCATGTAATCCGAAGTGTGAACGATCTGGCCATGGTCAAAAAAACCGTAAAGTGTTCAGGGTGCGGAATGGGATGGAAAATAGAGGATGACAAGGCAGAACAAGCTGACGCCAAGTGTAAGCAATGTGAGTTAGAGGCGAAAATGGAAATAATGATGGCTGCCCAGAATGAGCTCAAGGTAAAAATCGCCGAGCTGGAGAATGCGTTGGCGACAGAGCGAGAAAAAACGATGGCTATGGGAGAAAGGCTAAAGTCAGCTGAGGAAGGGTTAGCGAACGCAGTCATGGTGAACAAGGAAGCAAGCGACGGCGGGAACAGGGGGGGCATCAACCCCCCATAGTGGGAGACGCGAAGGTGGAGACAGGTTTGGGGAAGACAGGTGCAGGGGGCACAGGACCCAGTTTCCGCGAGGTGGTTTTGGGGATGGGAGGGAGCAAAACAGCGGCGGTTGCGCGAGCTGGTGACCGAGGCAGTGGCCAGGTGCGGGACAGTCCAGCAGAAAAGTCGGAGCACGTTATAATGGCCGGGGACTCGAATTTAGCTAGATGCGCAGAAGCAGTCAAGGAAAGGGTGAGAGGCGACAAACGAGTTTTAATAAGGACGTTCCCGGGACGTAGGCTGGGATCAGTGATGAGACAAGCTAGCGCAAAACTCGCAGCTAAAGCTAATGGACCTAACCTCGTGGTGTTTGCGGGAGGTCTAAACGACGTCTTGAATGAAGAATCAGCCGAACTAGCGACCACATTGGCGAAAGGGGTCGATGCGCGCCATTTCCCCTCAGGTGCAGATAGTGGTATGCACAATACCGGAGGTACCGGTGCGTGACGGCAACCTGCAAACAGCGGTTGTCGACGCAAACAAAGAGATATGGCGGATGAGTCGAGAGAAGGGCATCGAGGTAGTGGAAATAAACAGAGAGGTGCACAGGTGGGGTGGTTTTCGAAGAGACGGAATACACTTCAATAGGAGGCTTGGTCATGAGGTGGGTTGGCGACTTGCGGGACGCGCAGTAGCTTTTTTGGGGGGGGCACGCGGGCCCTTCGGTGTCCAGGGTAGCGTCTAATGAGGACAACAACCAGGGGGGACTCTGTGACAGGTAGTATAGCGAAAAACCAGAGAAAAGGTAAAAGAAGGGAGAAGGCGCGTGTCGCAATTGGTTACATTAACATGCAGGGTGGCAGAAAAAAGGCAAAATGGTTAGAGATTGAGGGACAGTTAAACAAGGAACAGATAGGTGTTTATGCGGTTACAGAAACACACCTTAGAGACTTGGAAGAGCCACCACATATTGACAATTACATTTGGGAAGGATGCAACAGGATCATATCAGAAAGGAGAGGTGGGGGGTGTTGGAATGCTAATTCATAGCAGAGCAAAATGGGATAGAGTGAAGCAAACGTGTTCAGAGCACCTGTGGGTTTCGGGCACAGTAGGTGGAAAGAAAACGTGGCTAGGTGTAGCTTACTTGTGGACGGGGAATAACTGCAGAGAAAAGAATCTGGAGATAGTGAAATGCATAAGCACCGATATTAAAGAATTTGGTCATGATGCCGAAATAATCCTTCTAGGGGACATGAATGCACACATACATGACCTTGACGGATATTCAGACTCCAATGGCAAGTTATTGCTAGATCTCTGCGAGCAACATAGTCTTGAAATAGTTAACGCGGGGCCTAAGTGTGAGGGACACATCACGTGGGAAGTCGGAAACAGGCAGTCGAGCATTGATTATTGTCTCATGACAGAAGGAATCTATGACAAACTTAGAGAGATGAGAATAGACGAGGAAGGCATTAACAGCTTGGGCAGTGATCATAAACGCATAACATTACAAATGGGATATAAAACTGAAAATAAGAACCTAGAATCGAACATTGGCAGCTCATATTTAAATGAGAAACAAATAACTAATATAGCCGCAAGAGTCGAGGAAGAAGTAGACAAACTTCCAGGCAAAGACTGGAAGTATAGTGAGCTGCTACATGTAATCACGAAAGAAATAGAAAAAGAGAAGAAAACTATTTCTTGGAAAGGAAAGAGAAAGCCAAAAAGTTGGTGGAACAAAGAAATCCGGGATGCGATCGAGAAGCGACGTGAGGCATCACGGCAGCACAGACAAGCAAAAAAGGAGAAGCGGCCACAGGATGAAGTCAACCAAGTATGGGAAATATATTTAGAGCAAAAATCCATTGTGCAGAAATTAGTCGAGGCAAAAATTAAAGGCGAAAGTGAACGCTGGATGACAGAGATTCCGCGACAAGAAGGAGGCCGCGCCTAGGATATTTTGGAGCCACCTAAAAGCGCTAGGTAGGAAGTCTGTAACAATGCAACAACATATGGTAGATGAAGAAGGAAATCAATTGGAAGGGTATGAAGCGCTAGGTTACATCCGAAAGGTAACAGCCGATTCGTTTAAAAAGGTCGCCCAGGGGATTCCCCCGGTGAGTAAAAGTATGCAGAAGAGTACAACCGAGGAAGATGTAGTACTTGAAAATTTCAATTGGAAGAAGGCCGAAGGAAAAATTCCTAAGCGCACTACTCCGGGCTTAGATGGGGTTCCCGTCAGCCTAATTAACGAACTAGGACAGAGCACTAAAGAAGCACTGCTGAAAGCCGTAGAAAAGTGCTTACAGGAGAGGGAAATACCAGACAGTTGGCGAAAAAGGTAGAATGAACTTAATCTATAAAGGCAGGGGAGAAAAGGATAACATTCGCTCGTATAGACCGCTAACTATTACATCGGTGCTATACCGGTTGGCGATGCAGGCAGGTAAAATTAAAAATAGAAACGTGGGTAGAGGCAAAATGATATTTTGGGAGAACTCCAGAATGGATTCCGAATCGACAGGCGGTTAGACGATAACCTGTTTGTTCTTACACAGTGTATAGAAATATCAAAAATAGAAAACAGGCCCTTATACGTAGCTTATCTAGACATCACCGGGGCATATGACAACGTTAATCAGGAAATTTTGTGGGATATATTGAAGGAAGTGGGCATAGGTGACGACTGTATACAGCTTTTGAGGGAGATATACCGAGAAAATACAGTTTGTGTAGAATGGGAAGGAATAAGCAGCAAGGACAGCGTTGACATTGGCAAGGGGCTGAGACAGGGATGTCCTTTGTCCCCGCTGTTATTCATGCTGTACATGGTGAGGATGGAAAAAGCGCTAGAAGGGAGCAACATTGGATTTAATCTGTCACACAAACAGGCAGGCGCGATGGTTGAGCAGAAGCTTCCAGGTCTATTTTATGCTGACGATATTGTCTTATTTGCGGACAGTCAAGATGATATACAGCGGCTGGCAGATATATGCGGAAGGGAGGGCGAGGCTCTAGGACTAGGTTTTAGTGCAACAAAATGTGGATTGATGGTATTCAATGATCACGAAGACCATGCGGTCTTAATACAGGGCCAAGAAATACCGAGGGTAAGCGAATACAAGTACCTCGGAGTGTGGGTAAATGAGGGGGGATAGATATATGGAGGTACAAGAGAAAGCATCGGTAACAAAGGGAAAGAGGAATGCTGCAATCATGAAGCACAGAGCGTTATGGGGATACAATAGGTACGAGGTGCTTCGAGGGCTGTGGAAGGGTGTGATGGTTCCAGGGCTTACATTTGGGAACTCAGTGGTGTGCATGAAGTCAGAGGTGCAATCTGGAATGGATGTAAATCAAAGGACTGTGGGACGCCTCGCGTTGGGCGCTCACGGGAAGACGACAAATGAGGCTGTAAAGGGTGATATGGGATGGACAGGTTTTGAAGTGAGGGAAGCTCAGAGCAAAATTAGATTTGAAGAGAGGCTGCGGAAAATGAAGGAGAGTAGATGGGCAGGGAAGGTTTTCAGGTATTTGTATAGAAAAAGCGTTGACACGCAGTGGAGAAAAAGAACTAGGAGGCTCACCAGTAAATATACGGCTAGCAGTGTGGGCGACATGGCAACAAGGAGCATTAAGCGAAAAGTCAGAGAGGCGGAGAGGACTTATTGGATGACAGCGATGGAAAAGAAGCCGGCTCTCAGTGACTACCGAAAGGGAAAAAACGAAATAAGGAGGGAGAGGTTTTATGATAATTCAAGGGGAAGCGCTTTACTGTTTGAGGCAAGGTCGGGTTGCCTTAGAACGCGTAGCTATAAAGCGAGATTCTGTAACGAAGAAGAACAATGTACATGCTGTGGGGGAACTGAGGAAACGATGGAACATGTACTGATTGAATGTGGCGATATCCACCCAGATATACGTGTGGACACGAGTCTACATGAAGCCTTGGGTTTTAGGGACAACAATGGAAAGCTGAACACGTCCGCGATAGAAATAAGTAAGAGACGGTTAGAGTATTGGTGGCAGAAAAGTAGAGATAAAGGACAAAAATGAAGAAGGGGGAAAATAAGGTCATTCTGCCTTAAGAAGCAGAGAGATGGACCGTGAACTTATATTTTTCTTTGCCTGTAATAACAGATTTAATCAATGTAGATAAGGCATTGGGACACCATAAAAAGAAAGTTTTTTTTTCGAGCCTGGTGGCAGACATGTCACCGCCCCGTTATAAAGGGGACGCTCATAGCATCCATCCATCCATCCATCCGTCATGTTTGCGTCTACGTAAGCATAACCATTGTGTCGTAATAACTGGTCAGCTAGTGAATGTTGCCATGTGTGTCAACTGTAATGTATACTGCTCATAGACTGAAACGCGACAAGATAAAAAAAGTAAAACGCGCAGGCCTGGCGTTTTGATTCCGTGAGCGCGTTGTGGGGGTAGCGTTTCGCAATGGCGCGCCATACTTTTCGTTTTTTCTCTTATTTAAAGGGCACGATTGCAGCGCACAACGGTTCCGCGGCATTGGAGATCGTAGCAGCGAATAATCACTTTCGCGCTCATGACTCTACGACAGTCTACCCGAAGCGGCACAACGAAAACGCAGGATTCACACGAACGCGCTGCACGAACCAAGCAAAACAAAACAAGCGACGCCGTTGCCAGGCAGCCTGGCGTCGCCGCCAGGCGGTACCACTAGTAGGCACCACGATGAAAACATTAAACTGGTCGACGTCAGCATTGCTCGCGCATCGTCACTCAGCGCCTGAGGCGTGGCCTAGGAGCTAGCTGAACACGTCAAAATAGTGTCGATGTTGCATGGCATGAACGCGCCGTTCAGCCTTTGTACGCTCTTCGCGCTCGATATAGAATAACTTCTACGTAACGGACGCAATTCATACTTCGATAAAAAAACTCATGCATACCAAGCAATCGAGTGAACGCCACATCTCGAGTTTGAAATTTGGTGTCACTGCTCCTTTAAGAGAAACTAAAATCGGTGGCGTTGACACCGGTAATTTAAAGGCGACAGCGTTAAGAAAAACGGACATCGGTGGCGTTGACGCGAGGAATACAAAGAATAGAAATCAGAGTCCCTGCAGGAATCGAACCCAAGCATTCTGCGTGGCAATCAAGCATTCTACCACAGAGCCACGTCAGGTTCTGAAACTGCTTTGGAAGAACACCCTATGCAGGCGTAATATTGGTGAAATGTATATTGTGGTTGCAGAGCAGGCTATCTAATTTTATATACATTCCATACGTACTCCTATGACGGAGTAGTCATGTCGGGTTAACGTCGGTTCTATACTTAAGCGCCATCCACTGTAGCTGGTTTACGTAGCACTATCCAGGGCTACCATCCTTGCAAGCACAAGCTCTACATATAAGCTTACGGCTTCTGGTGTTGGCAATACCCATGTTTCTGTTGGCATCGTTACACAACTGTAAACAACGGGTTATATGAAATATATGCGACTGTTCAACATGTCTGTGCGTGCAACATTTGTGCATATCTTTAGCGCCATTTCATAACGTTTCGCTCAATAAAAAAAAATTACAACCCAGTCACCTTACCTCCGGATGCTTCGCATAACATCAATTCCCCATGGTACTTGGGATCTGCCTATTTTTTTTTTGTAATTGTATAATTACCAATATATA
This sequence comes from Rhipicephalus appendiculatus, assembly GCA_030522465.1. Lineage (NCBI taxonomy): Eukaryota > Metazoa > Arthropoda > Arachnida > Ixodida > Ixodidae > Rhipicephalus > Rhipicephalus appendiculatus. The sequence continues at coordinate 105,606 of JALIZH010017937.1, forward strand.
ATGGAGACGATGTTGCGTCTCCCTTATACATTACCAATGTATAAGGGAGAAGATGTCGTGTCGTGCGACCCCTGGTTGCATTCTAACACACCAGCGGGGTAAAGCTTCTCATACATGCCCCTGGGTGGGGTTGGGCTTCCGCCCTGGCTTTCTTCCGCAACCAACCCGGTGTGGCCTTGCCGGTCATGTGACCGTACCTCGCTGGCCAATAGCCTTTCTTTCCCCCCTCTTTATAACCGCCTGAATAAACATGGGAGACCCTCTCCCGTCAGTCTCGGCTCAAGTCGTCTGCGTGTCGTCCTCCCCTCCGTCGGCCCGCCGCGGAGCACGCCGGCTCCTGCCCTACACAACAATACGGCTGCCCATGAACTGCGGGCAACAGGAATCGCGACTGCGAACAGTCTCGTTCGTTGAAGTCTCGTTCGTTGAAGTCCGCGTGTGCTCACACGGAGCGTACGAATCAACGTCTGGCGGCTGATTGGAACGACAATGCCGGCACATTTTCGCGTGTCGTGCTGCTCAGATCGCAGTAATTGGGATGCTGAAAAAAAAGTTTGCAGGAAACTAGCCTCCACGTTCTTAAATTTCCACGTACCGACGAGAAGCGGCATATCGTTCCGTTGCGGGCTACTGCTTTCAACTTACGCCGTGTTTACGTTCGCCGTTCTTAAACGCGGGATGTGACGATATTGGCACTCATCAGGGAACATTATTTCGTGTCATGTCGGAACGAGAGTTTTCGCGCTGTGTGCTTGAAGGGACCGAAAAAACGGCTTCGTGTACGACCTTCAAAGCTGCATCGAGGCTATAATAGAGATGTGCACTGGCCGCTATTTCGCGGCCCGGCCCGGCCCGGGCCCGATGCTTGCCGGAGGCGGGCCAGCCCGGCCCGATGATGTATAGAGGACGGGCCGCCCAGGCCCGGCCCGGCGTGTCATACCCAAGGCCCGGCCCGGCCCGGCCCGACTCGATAAATGACGCAATAAAGCACATAGGAACAAAAAAAATGAAAATGTATTTGTTAAGACTTACTGGCAGCTGTGTTATTCTAAAGTTTAAACAGAACTATCAAGTTAAGTTTTCTTGCAGGCAGCTACGCAGAACATGAATGAACAAAAAACAACAAAGTAACGAAGTACGTTCGTCATGCTCACGATATGAACATGAGGCACGTGCCTCATGTTCCTCATGTTCATATCGTGGTCGCGGTACGTGACACCCCGAAAATTAATAATAAATTGTACATGACCCGAGATAAGTGCCCTCCTCCCCCCCATTTTTTTTATTTTCAATATGTATACGCTGAAAAACAAAGCATTTACGAAACGTTTGCCAGTTCTTTGACTTCTTGTACATATCTGTGCTGTTCCCTCAGCCCTTAGTGTTAAAAGCCATGAATTTCAGCTAATTAACCCATATATGCCCAAACTCAGAAAAAATGACAAAACAAATATTTTTTTTCACAAAAAGAGTACTTCTACCATCAAAAGAAAGAGCAAGCGCAATTCCGGCACATCATCTATATTTTTGGCTTGATTAGGGCTTTTCACCAGGCCCGAGCCCGGCCCGGGCCCGAGGTGAAAAGACGTCGGGCTGCCCGAGGCCGGGCTCGGGCTTTCGGGCTACCCGAAGCCCGTGCACACCTCTAGGCTATAACTCGCGCATGCCTGGCTGTTGTTGACAATACTTTGTTTGTTACACTGCGACAACAATTACATGCTGGACAGTCAGCTCGTGAGCGTCATCAATTCTTAGCGAACAGACCGATTGCGCTGGAGCGTGCTGTTCGCCCTAGGTTTTCGATTGTGGAGATAAACAAGCTGGCGTTTGGGGGAATGCTTTGAGCGCGTGTTGGTTAACTATGCGTATTTTTCAAGCAATTCGTCTACTATCACTGTCAAATTCAGAGGGTCGGTCCGGATGTCCTGACTCCCCCCCTCGCCCTTACGTTTTTTTTTTTCTTTCTAAACTTCTATCCTGAAAAAAGTGCATCAGGATCTTGTAAAAGCTGATTTCCTTGAGAAAAAATCCTGGGTCCATCCATATGTGCTGTACACTGTTATCGAACGGAACTGAAAAACTTGTTTTTCGGCAAATCTGCTACATTCAACCGTGGGTGCGCTACCGATGCGCTGAAGGTGGCTTTGCAAATGTTTCGTCGGTGACACGATACTGCCTATCTGCAAGGTGTTGAAATTGTAAGGCGCCAATAGGCCCCCCAAAACGATGGTGTGAATACGAATATTCTTAGCGCATCGTGTTATTGACGAGCACAGCTTTTATGTTCCGTTTTCATGTGCGTGAGATGCCGAATTTTTTTATATATATTTCAATTATCCGTTAATTCTACACATAACATACGACGGTGTCTACTCCAGCGAAATATTTTTTTATTTAAAAAATAAAAAGAGGAAAACGTTTTATTTAAAATTTGATGCACAAGTGATCAGGCTCCCCCCTTATGAAATACGCTTTGAAATGAGTCTACAGCACTTTCTTGTCGCCATCGCTGTACCTAGCCGTGTCGGGCGTAAAGCATCCTCCCAATCATCCTACACTACGAGCATGATATCCATAGCTAACGCTTTATCCACTACACCGAAAACAGACAGACAAAATTTATAACCAGCGCAAAGCTTCATTCTCAAAAACGACAGTCTTACATGTGACTAGGCGACAAACTTGTACCTTCTTCTTGTTGCGAGGCAGTTTTTTACACGTCATAACTATCGACGTAATAACTAGGACACGCCGGTAACGTTTACAGGCCCTTACACGCTCGTCTGACGCTCTTATGCCCCGACTGCCTGCTATCAAAAAAGATACAAGCAAGAAGTAATAGCAGTGACAGCAATGCAATTCGGACACAAGCGTCCAATATGGCGCCGAATCGGTAGCTTCGTCAAACATCCGACAGATGGCAGCAATTTTGCATAAGGTGTATGCAAAATTTGACGAAGCTACCGATTCGGCACCATATTGGACGTGTTTTTCGTGGGCTCCGGAATGACACCGACAGATAAGTTTTTTCTGCATGTTTCGAGCTTGCTTTTATTGGACGTGTGGCTATATAGAGTACATAAGGCACTAGATTGAAGCTTAATTGGGGTTACAACTTTGTACTGTTTCTTGTGTGACAGTCGCCTGGCTTTTCTTTTTTTCTTCGGTCACCACGTGGCTGAAGGGTACACAAGTGCTTTGGAAGCATACTGGCGGAGTTTTGTGGTACCTTTTGGCTTTGAGTGTATGTAATCCGAAGTGTGAACGATGTAGCCATGGTCAAAAAGACCGTAAAGTGTTCAGGGTGCGGAATGGGATGGAAAATAGAGGTTTGTGCGGACGACAAGACAGAACAAGCTGACGCCAAGTGTAAGCAATGTCAGTTAGAGGCGAAAATGGAAATAATGATGGCTGCCCAGAATGAGCTCATGGTAAGAATCGCCGAGCTGGAGAATGCGTTGGCGACAGAGCGAGAAAAAACGATGGCTATGGGAGAAAGGCTTAAGTCCGCTGAGGAAGGGTTAGCGAAGGCAGTCATGGTGAACAAGGAAGAAAGCGACGGCGGGAACAGGGGGGGCATCAACCCCCAGAGTGGGAGAGGCGAAGGGGGGAAACAGGTTTGGGGAAGACAGGTGCAGGGGGCACAGGACCCAGTTTCCGCGAGGTGGTTTTGGGGATGGGAGGGAGCAAAACAGCGGCGGTTGCGCGAGCTGGTGACCGAGGCAGTGGCCAGGTGCGGGACAGTCCAGCAGAAAAGTCGGAGCACGTGATAATGGCCGGGGACTCGAATTTAGCTAGATGCGCAGAAGCAGTCAAGGAAAGGGTGAGAGGCGACAAACGAGTTTTAATAGGGACGTTCCCGGGACATAGGCTGAGATCAGTGATGAGACAAGCTAGCGCAAAACTCGCAGCTAAAGCTAATGGACGTAACCTCGTCGTAATTGCGGGAGGTCTAAACGACGTCTTGAATGAAGAATCAGCCGAACTAGCGACCACATTGGCGAAAGGGGTCGATGACATGCGCGCCAATTCCCCTCAGGTGCAGATAGTGGTATGCACAATACCGGAGGTACCAATGCGTGACGGCAACCTGCAAACAGCGGTTGTCGACGCAAACAAAGAGATATGGCAGATGAGTCGAGAGAAAGGCATCGAGGTAGTGGAAATAAACAGAGAGGTGCACAGGTGGGGTGGTTTTCGAAGAGACGGAATACACTTCAATAGGAGGCTTGGTCATGAGGTGGGTTGGTGACTTGCAGGACGCGCAGTAGCTTTTTTGGGGGGGGCACGCAGGCCATCCGGTGTCCAGGGTAGCGTGTAATGAGGACAACAACCAGGGGGGACTCTCTGACAGGTAGTATAGCGAAAAACCAGAGAAAAGGTAAAAGAAGGGAGAAGGCGCGTGTCGCAATTGGTTACATTAACATGCAGGGTGGCAGAAAAAAGGCAAAATGGTTAGAGATTGAGGGACAGTTAAACAAGGAACAGATAGGTGTTTATGCGGTTACAGAAACACACCTTAGAGACTTGGAAGAGCCACATATTGACAATTATATTTGGGAAGGATGCAACAGGATCATATCAGAAAGGAGAGGTGGGGGGTGTTGGAATGCTAATTCATAGCAGAGCAAAATGGGATAGAGTGAAGCAAACGTGTTCAGAGCACCTGTGGGTTTCGGGCACAGTAGGTGGAAAGAAAACGTGGCTAGGTGTAGCTTACTTGTGGACGGGGAATAACTGCAGAGAAAAGAATCTGGAGATAGTGAAATGCATAAGCACCGATATTAAAGATTTTGGTCATGATGCCGAAATAATCCTTCTAGGGGACATGAATGCTCCCATACATGACCTTGACGGATATTCAGACTCCAATGGCAAGTTATTGCTAGATCTCTGCGAGCAACATAGTCTTGAAATAGTTAACGCGGGGCCTTAGTGTGAGGGACAGATCACGTGGGAAGTCGGAAACAGGCAATCGAGCATTGATTATTGTCTCACGACAGAAGGAATCTATGACAAACTTAGAGAGATGAGAATAGACGAGGAAGGCATTAACAGCTTGGCTAGTGATCATAAACGCATAACATTACAAATGGGATATAAAACTGAAAATAAGAACCTAGAATCAAACATTGGCAGCTCGTATTTAAATGAGAAACAAATGACGAATATATCCGCAAGAGTCGAGGAAGAAGTAGACAAACTGCCAGGCAAAGACTGGGAGTATAGTGAGCCTGCTACATGTAATCACGAAAGAAATAGAAAAAGAGAAGAAAACTATTTCTTGGAAAGGAAAGGGAAAGCCAAAAAGTTGGTGGAACAAAGAAATCCGGGATGCGATCGAGAAGCGACGTGAGGCATCACGGCAGCATAGACAGGCAAAAAGAGGAGAAGCGGCCACAGAATGAAGTCAACCAAGTATGGGAAATATATTTAAAGCAAAAATCCATTGTGCAGAAATTAGTCGAGGCAAAAATTAAAGGTGAAAGTGAACGCTGGATGACCGAGATTCGCGAAAAGAAGAAGGCCGCGCCTAAGATATTTTGGAGCCACCTAAAAAGCGCTAGGTAGGAAGTGTGTCATAATGAAACAACATATGGTAGATGAAGGAGGAAATCAATTGGAAGGGTATGAAGCGCTAGGCTACATCCGAAAGGTAACAGCCGATTCAATTAAAAAGGTCGCCCAGGGGATTCCCCCGGTGAGTAAAAGTATGCAGAAGAGTACAACCGAGGAAGGTGTAGTACTTGAGAATTTCAATTGGAAGAAGGCTGAAGAAAAATTCCTAAGCGCACTACTCCGGGCTTAGTCCAGTTCTCTTTTTGACAACGCAATGGACGGAGTGCTGACGCATGCGTCACCCGCCTTGTGAATTTCGACAGCCTCTACTATTTCCCTCTTCCTCTGTTCCCCGCCAACGTACATCACAGAAGTGGCGTCATAAGACGCCAGTTCTCACGTTGTGTAAGAAGAAACCACGTGAGAACTGGCGGTACCGATAGGCGGCGGATAATGACTGTTTCATTTTTCCTTCTTTTCTTTCTTTGGTTTTTCTGTTTTTTTTGTTTTTCGTGTCTTTTGGGGGATCAACTTTGTCTTTGACGTGGCACCTGCGCGTGCGCAAAGAAATGTATTGTGCCCTTCACGTCGATTAAAGAATCAGTTGAAGTCTAGCGCTTGTCCTGTCACTTTCTATGTCGTCCTTTGTGCGTGTTCGCTAGCAATTATGGAAGCAGTCAATCAAAACCAACTAGCCCAGCTCAATGCTTTAACAAATACCAGACAGTTGGCGAAAAAGTAGACTTAACTTAATTCTATAAAGGCAGGGGAGAAAAGGATAACATTCGCTCGTATAGACCGCTAACCATTACATCGGTGCTATACCGGTTGGCGATGCAGGCAGTAAAATTAAAAATAGAAACGTGGGTAGAGCGAAATGATATTTTGGGAGAACTCCAGAATGGATTCCGAATCGACAGGTGGTTAGACGATAACCTGTTTGTTCTTACACAGCGCATAGAAATATCAAAAATAGAAAACAGGCCCTTATACGTAGCTTATCTAGACATCACCGGGGCATATGACAACGTTAATCAGGAAATTTTGTGGGATATATTGAAGGAAGTGGGCATAGGTGACGACTGTATACAGCTTTTGAGGGAAATATACCGAGAAAATACAGTTTGTGTAGAGTGGGAAGGAATAAGCAGCAAGGACAGCGTTCACATTAGCAAGGGGCTGAGACAGGGATGTCCTTTGTCCCCGCTGTTATTCATGCTGTACATGGTGGGGATGGAAAAAGCGCTAGAAGGTAGCAACACTGGATTGAATCTGTCACACAAACAGGCAGGCGCGATGGTTGAGCGGAAGCTTCCAGGTCTATGTTATGCGGACGATATTGTCTTATTTGCGGACCGTCAAGACGATATACAGCGGCTGGCAGATATATGCGGAATGGAAGGCGAGGCTCTAGGACTAGGTTTTAGTGCAACAAAATGTGGATTGATGGTATTCAATGATCACGAAGACCATGCGGTCTTAATACAGGGCCAAGAAATGCCGAGGGTAAGCGAGTACAAGTACCTCGGAGTGTGGGTAAATGAGGGGAATAGATATATGGAGGTACAAGAGAAAGCATCGGTAACAAAGGGAAAGAGGAATGCTGCAATCATGAAGCACAGAGCGTTATGGGGATACAATAGGTACGAGGTGCTTCGAGGGCTGTGGAAGGGTGTGATGGTTCCGGGGCTTACATTTGGGAACTCAGTGGTGTGCATGAAGTCAGAGGTGCAATCAGGAATGGATGTAAATCAAAGGACTGTGGGACGCCTCGCGTTGGGCGCTCACGGGAAGACGACAAATGAGGCTTTAAAGGGTGATATGGGATGGACAGGTTTTGAAGTGAGGGAAGCTCAGAGCAAAATTAGATTTGAAGAGAGGCTGAGGAAAATGAAGGAGAGTAGATGGGCAGGGGAGGTTTTCAGGTATTTGTATAGAAAAAGCGTCGAGACGCAGTGGAGAAAAAGAACTAGGAGGCTCACCAGTAAATATACGGCTAGCAGTGTGGGCGACATGGCAACAAGGAGCATTAAGCGGAAGGTCAGAGAGGCGGAGAGAACTTATTGGATGACAGCGACGGAAAAGAAGCCGGCTCTCAGTAACTACCGAAAGGGAAAAACGAAATAAGGAGGGAGAGGTTTTATGATAATTCAAGGGGAAGTGCTTTACTGCGTGAAGCAAGGTCGGGTTGCCTTAGAACGCGTAACTATAAAGTTAGATTCTGTAACGAAGATGAACAATGTACATGCTGTGGGGGGAACTAAGGAAACGATGGAACATGTACTGATTGAATGTGGCCTTATCCACCCAGATATACGTGTGGGCACGAGTCTACATGAAGCCTTGGGTTGTAGGGACAACAATGGAAAGCTGAACACGTCCGCGATAGAAATAAGTAAGAGACGGTTAGAGTATTGGTGGCAGAAAAGTAGAGATAAAGGACGAAAATGAAGAATGGGGAAAAATAAGGTCATTCTGCCTTAAGAGGCAGAGAGATGGACCGTGAATTTATATTTTTCTTTACTATAATAACATAGATTTAATCAATGCAGATAAGGCCATTAGGCCAACATAAAAAGAAAGTTTTTTTTCGAGCCTGGTGGCAGACATGTCACCGCCCCGTTATAAAGGGGACGCTCATAGCATCCATCCATCCATCGTGTATATATACCCGGCGACCGACGTGTGGTTGTGCAGCGCGAGTGGCGGTCGATGTGAGTGTTGTAACAATTTGCGAGCTTTGTGTGCATGATTCTTTACGTGTGATCAATGTGAAGTGGTTCGAAGCTACTTTAATTAAACCTTCGCTCACAGATTGTGCGGCCGCGAAAGGCGGTCACTTGTTTTTTTCTTTTTTTCGATGGATATAAATATTTACTCCCATACTTACCTGAAAAAAATTCCCGGATGGATGTAAATAAATACTCCCCTCAATCCATCCAAAAACGTCGTCCTTTAGGGGAGTAAAATTTTTACTCCGCCTGTAGGGAGTATATAAAACCCCCCATCGGGGCATGCACAAGAGGACAAGTCATTTACTCCCATCTCGGCTTATTTTTGCTCATAGTGTACGTTTGCGTACGCAACCTGTTTATGCCAGTTGTGTCAACTTGTAGCCAAAACAGAGCAAGATACATTGCTCATTGGATGAGCTGAACCTTCTTCATAGTTCATATGTCTTAATTTAACCTCAGTGTGCTGCATGAGACTGTAACCGATCAGTTGGGTGAAGGCACTACGATGTTCGACGTGCCGCATTTCATAACCAACATCAAAAGTATTACTTTTTCTCTTATCCAAATGAATACAGCCAAATACTAATTGCGTATACATTTGGAGCCTATGATTTCGTTTTTTTATATCAAAATGGGACATCACTGACAGAGGAATAATGACATATTTAATTACATGCTAATTACAAACGATGACTGAAACTCACACGAAACAACAAGTTGCTTTATTTTCGTTCTTGGAATGGGATACTGAGTGCATTGGAATTATGCTATCTGAATTAGACACATATGTAGTCAGTGCGTCATAATTCGCGCCTGAAGGGGATAATGACCCCTTAGTAGGGCACTAACACTACGGTTTTTCTTCTTCATTACAAAGATACCGTCATGCAGAAATCACACACGTAGACAGAAGCGGGAAGGCCTCGTGTCCGTATCGAAGCAAAAGGACCAGAATGTATCTGCGCAGAGCCACACAAGAAGTGTGTATAGTTCCGCGAGACGTCTGTGAATAGCGGCTCCTTCGGAGAGAAGACTCGCACTCGCGCACAACAGGGTCTTTCCACGCTCTCGTCGCACCACGAGACCCCGCCGCTCACTCACTTTGCCCTGTCTGCACGCGTTCAAGGAGAAACAGGAAATGGCTCTGGTTCCGCCTTTCTTATGGACTTCCTCAATGAAGTGCGCCAACGCTTTGGCGGCCGAGATCATCACTTGGCTTTTGTGATCTAAGCTGGGGCAGTCTCCCTGATGTTACAAGGCTGTTTTTTTTTTGTACTTTCGTTCCTTCATGCCAAGCACTGTGCGCAGTTTGCTACAATTTATTTTTTGTCTGCTATGCACATATCCGCAGTCTTCCCGCCTCCGTTCTCCCTGAGGACGCACGCGCGTCTGTTTTATACGCACACGCGGTGGCGTTTTCGCGAGATTTATGGGCTAGTCAGGGGCCCTGTGGTTCGAAAGTGCCTCGCGGATACGTGAAATATCCGTTCCCGACACTTCACGCTTTTTTTCGGCCTTGTGACCTTTGCGTGTTATGTGTGTAGCTTCACTGCATCGGTTAGGTCACTGACGCATAGAAAGTACATGGCTTCCTGGCTGAACATTATATATCGGGTAAACGACCGGATAGAAACGAGCAGCGAGTGCAATGCTGCGAAGCATAGCGGAAGTGCAGTGCTCGCGCACTTTCGCAAACGCTTTCAGGAGCATATACGGCAAAAGAAAAAAGCACAGTTTCTCAAGCTCGCTCACTTGTAAGTTCGCTATCCTTGTTCCAGCGAACCATTCTTTTGTGACATTATCTAGCGTTATCTCACGCTTTCCGTTGTACTATACCGTTACGTTAAGACGTGTACAAACTTAAGACGAACGCGCGCGCGAAATGTTTTATTCTTAAAATTCTATTTCGGCGTTTTTCGAGCCTCATACGCCGTACAGGGGTATTCTGGCATACTTTGCCCACATTCGTTCCCCTAATGTGCCTCGAAATCTAAGCACACGGGTGTTGTCGCTTTTCGCCCTCGTAGGACATGGGCGGCAGTCGAACCCACAGCCTCGAGCTTCGCGGCGCGACGCCCGATTGGCCGCTGTAAGCTATCGCCGCGGCAGAAAATTTAGGAGCACATCCAACGGATCTGCTCACTTCTCGGAACGAAGAGTGGATTCATGATGAAATATCTTTATTTAAAATCCGGCGAATGGAAGGCCCTGGGCCTGGGGCCGCTTAGATGGCCGCTTGGAGCTGTTGCTCCCGCGCTGCCTCCTCGGCTCGCTGGAGGGCCCAACGTTGTCCGAGGAGGAGGAGGATAGGTTGAGGAGGTAAGCGCCGGCAGGTGTTAGATGTGAAGCATCTTATGGCGAAGCTTATTCCGGTGGTGGTGGTGTGCGGCGTGACCACCCTTACTGCGCATGCGCAAACCCTTTAAAAAAATCGCAGCATATCCGCGCAGTGAATGATGATGAGTGGGCGAAGCTCCGGAGGTACATCATCAAAGACGTGATGGTGGTTGGTGGCATGTGGTCAAACGATATGCATGTGAGACCATATCGCGATGCCATGTGTTGTATGGCATCGCGATCGTCATCGTCATCAGCAGGTGGCTACTACACAGTGGGTACATTCCATGTCCCCACTATGATGACGCCCTTATGGCAGCGCCATCCCCATGTGTTGTATGGCATCGCGATCGTCATCGTCATCACCAGGTGGCTACGACATACAAGGGACGCACGACCGACAGGCTAAGGAGCTTCGCCCCTAAAAAATAAAAAAAACCTCCTCTCTCCCTCCTCTAGGCATCCCTCCCCGCGGCAACCACACCCTCACTGCGCATGCGCCTCCCCTCCTCTCTCCCCTGCTACGCTCCCCCCCTCTCTCCTCTAGGCATCCCTGCCCGCGGCGTCCACACTCCCATTGCGCATGCGCGTCCCACCTCTCTCTCCTCTCCTACGCTCCCCCCCTCTCTTCTCTAGGCATCTCTGCCCGCAGCGTCCACACTCCTACTGCGCATGCGCGCCCCCCCTCTCTCTCCTCTCCTACGCTTCCCCCCCCCTCTCTCGCCTCGCGACGCCGACACAGGCAGCGTCTCCTAGCGAGTTTCTTGGTTGAAAAAACCGACTGCTCGCGCTGCACTACCGTTCACTGGCCACCCCGTATATATGGCAATGGATCTTGACCTCCAAGGTGGTGCCGGTGGGAGATTTCTCCTGTGCGTTGTTGAACAATAAAAATTCGCAGCGTGCGCGTTAACTAAAAGCGGACTGCGAGTCTCTGTGTCCAGTCGGAGTCTTCTGTCTCATTGCACATTAGCAGCGATTGGCATGTTCCAGTAGGAAACACCGCTCCATCGCTGCGTGCTTTACTTTTTTTTATTAGCGCCAGTATGCCCTACGGCATAAGTTAAATAAACAGAAAGAGTTTTACGCCTCCCCAGTTTTCTCTCCTGCGCAACGCTGCGATGAGCGCCAGCGTCAACGCCGCCGCCGGTGTAAGCGTTAGCGCCCGCTGCTTCACATCTACACATGGTTCCCTTTAGCGGAAGATGGTGTAATTTTTTATCTCTCCGCTCTCACTCCCTCTCCCATAGCAACAGCTGCGGGCGCGCGCGCTTATCCTCGCCCCTAGCAACCGGAGCAGGTGGTGCGGGCGAAGTAGCGGAGAGTGAGTGGAGAGGAGGAGCGCGCTTTAGTGTGTGAGGGCGCTCGCATCGCGGAAGCTCGGCGGAGCTCCCGCATGTGTGGAGAGTGTAGCAGAGGGTAGGTGCAGTGCTTCGCCGCTCCTTCTCTCGCCGTTCGCTCTCTATCCTCCCTGCGCCCCACACTTCCATCCGCTCGCTCGCA